>JASANF010004311.1:0-51150 GCA_030248245.1 Trissonchulus sp. WLG1_4 | reverse complement strand
AACAATGTTTTTAACCAGTTTTGGTATTACGTCTAGTTTTGCTAGAACTTTCCATTGCTTCGCAATTATGTTTTGATAATAGAATTGGTTATTATATGCGGTTAAATAGTATTCAAGTCAGTGCTTTATAAGAATGATAACGTTAACAGCTAAGCGTTGCTGCACTGCAAGGCAAAAACTGTGTGACATTACAACCAAAAAATAATCTGATCGTGTGATCTGTTTTGCCACAAATGTAACTAATAAACATGGTATAGTCAATCACAATTTGGTGCATTTTTATAGTAATTAGCATGAAATCAAGTATTGTATATATAGTGGTACAATGCGACAAACTAGGAACGATTCACATGCTCGCCATGAATAGGTGACACAGTTTTAGTTCCACAACATGACTTATCCCCATTTTTGATTTGGCTGAATTTTTGCACATAAATAACTGCCATATATGTTTAGTTATTGATGCTAAATAAAACTTTGATTGCCAAGTATTGTCGAAATTACAAGGCGAAAACGCGAAAAACGTAGCTTTAGAACGATGAAACTAATTCAAATCCTGCTGTATATTGGATCCAAACATTTTGTAATCAGAATCTAATAAACATGATATAATTGTACATTATGTGGACTATTTTTACAATGAATATCATATCACTGGGTGTGGTATATGTAACAGTGCATTACATGATACTAGGCAAGACTGCAAAGATCGCTAATCTAGGTAGCACACTGTAAGCTAAAAAATCGTTCAATACGCCTACTTCGATTTGGCTGATTTTTTGCACACAAATAACAGATAAATATATCTAAATTTGTATAATAAATAAAACTTTGACTGCTGAGTATTTTGCGAGTTATTAATCAAAAACTCAAAAAATGCTCATTAGTAAACGGTAAAAATTTGCACAGTCAAAGTTTTTTTTCTCAAGAAGTAAACAAGGTAGAGTAAATTTGAAAATTTCCTAATATATTACAATGTATAGTAAATGTTTGACTAAAATTTGACATTTGGTTCTTGTAGCATTGACCAGATATAAACGGAAAAGCAAGTTTAATCAAAACTTGGGAAAAATGACTAAACACGCACATTTTGAAAGATCATATCTGACCTTAGGATTGTAGAAGAAAGCTAAAATTTTGCACATTTCATACACTCATATAGGACTACCATATATGTAAATTTGAAGCAAATCGGAGATGGTCGAAAAAATTACGTCCCTACCCCTTCACACAATGGTCGATCCTTACAGACAGTCAGTCTTAAATCGCAGTTAAACCTCAGGTTTAAATACGCTGCACCAATGAAGATTAACTGAGATTTAACTAAGCTTGAGCTTAGCGCCAACATACATTTAACCTGGTGCTAAGCTTCAGTTAATCTCCAACTTATCACGTTAGCCAATCAAATGTGTTGAAATTCATCATGTGCGCCGTGGTTAACCAATCACCAATTACACCAACATATACGTACAAATTTACCCAATTTTGGATATTAGTGTTGTTTAAACGTTGTGGAAGTGTTATTTTTTAAGGAACCGATTTAAGGAATTTAAGCCGGAGCTAAATCGGTTTAAGCTAATCGTCAGTAAATCCGATTTGGTGCAGTCCACCGTATGATATCTAAACTTGTGGCCAGCGCGTTCACTGTCTTCTTGAAATCCCCCCGCCCCATATAATAGGGGAAAAATTTCCCTAGGGATATTTTTCCGGGGGGGGTGGGAAACTTTCACGGGGGGAAAATGTCCGTGACACCCGCCCACCCCAATGTATGTGAGAGCGACAAACCCCTCTCCGATTTGATTTATCAGGACAAGCCCCGCTGGTGGCTGTATAGTGCAGAGAAAAAATGTGACTTAGAGAAGCTCAAACGGTGCTTTTAACGACAGTAAATCGCTCAAATTATGACCAAACAAGCTCTTACGCTGAGTGAGAAGAGGTTACATTGCGACGTCGGAGTATCAATATACCAGAGGAAATATTAAACGCGGCCACTTTTTGTGGATAAAATGATTTAACTCTCAAATTCTGCACACATGCACCGCTGAGTAGCTCCAAAGTTTTCCCAACAACAAAAAGTGGTAAATTGTAAACAGTAAAAAAGTCTTGAAGTCAAAAAATTATTGAAGTTGGTGTTTTAAAATATAATATAATATTAAGGATAATTAGTCGGAGTTAGCCATAACTAGGATGCCAAGTATTCATAACTGGCCGAACCCTTTCTATTGAAAATTGGGATGTATTCATAGCCGGGCGGAACCCCCTACTAGGGGATATGCCACATTTTATTAAGAAAATAGAAGTTTGAAAATGGTAAACAGACAATTGTCTAGTTTCATATGTATTTTGTCTGAAATATTAGCATGTGCAAAAATTTTTAAATTCCAAAAATCAATCATAATTACTATTTAAGACTTCTACAAATGTGTTGTTTATAACTGTTTCATTTAAAATTGTGAAAAAACGCCGTTTTTATAAAAAAAGAGCAGTCAACTCCCATACTGACTGGGTGACTACCTGTTAATCATATGCCTGGATTTTACCCAGTTGGGACTAGTTCTGGGTTTTACCCAACATGGAGCTAGATTTACCCACTGTTACATTTGCGGCTGGGGCTGTGTTTTACCCACTTGGAGCTGGGCTGGGGCTGGGCCGGGGCTGGGGCTGGGGCTGGATTTTACCAACACCCTGTTTTGAAACAGTTGAAATTTTTTTCTGTTAGCTATTTGTTTGAAAAACATTTTGAGGCCCTTTGAACGAAACGCAAATGAGCCAATAAAATTTGAGCTTTAGTTCATGTGAATAGGACTGGTCCCTTGTAATCAAGGAGTATAAATCAATCGCCCCTAAGGACAGGAACACAAACATTCCCTATGGATTTTAGGGACATTTCTTAAGGACAGGGACAACGCTTAGGGACAAGTATAAACCATTCTTAAGGGTGACTTTTTGGGTTACAAGGTTACTATTACTATTACTAAGGTTACTTATGGGGACACAGCGTGTACACGTTAAGAACCAGCAGCCGTGGATAGTGTCACCGTTTACCGACTCTAAACGGATACCCGATTACTCTAAACGGATAGTGTAACCGGTTATTGTAATCGGTGGCGGGCTGAAATTTTTTGCGCGCCGGGCCGGGCCGGCAAGGATAATACGTAAAGCATATTGAAATTTATCTAAAATTCGGAAGAAAACTGATCAAAGTTTACACAAAATGTTACTAAAAGATAGTGGACAAGCTGTGAGAGTTTATGCAAATAAAATTTGACGGAACAGAGCCAAAAATTTGGTTGAAAATGTTTAATTTTGAGTAGGATTTCGGAAAATATACAGTTCCCTATCAGTGGCTAATTATCCTTCAAAAGCTTTTTCGGCCGACCTTGTGATTCAGTCTTGAGTAATAGTTGAAGTTGTATCAAATATTTGCCCATTGTCATTATCCTGTTTCTGCTGGTGCAGAAAAAGCAATTATATCATACCTGTCTTGAAATAACAGTGCAATAACTAACGACAATAACTAAGTGCACGCTGCTAGATTCACAGCGTGCCGTATAAGTTAGTTATAGCACTGCTGTAGGCGTGCATCTTAGTTATTGCACTGTTATTTCAAAACAGTTATAACATAAGTACATTATAATACTTTGTAGCATGCACTCAGCAATCATTTGCACTGGCACGTGAAGCCCGCGTGCATAAACTCGTGCGCTGCGCGCACTCGTTTATGCACTTGGAGCTTCACGTAACAGTGCGTATAAATTACTGAGTGCACTCTACATCGTGCTATAACCTACACGTGTCACCCGAACACTGCCAGCATTGTTCACCTAACAAGCTATGAACAGGGTACTGCCAAAGTCCTAGTAGCATCCAACTATGCGTAATTCTCAGATTCTAGCTGTAGGGTTAAGATTTTTTAATGACGAAGTAGCACATTCACTGAGATTTATATAAATTATGGACGCAACTCCAAATCCGTTAGCCATGTGAATCACTACCAAGTCTGACGTGATATAATTTTAAAAGGATGGCTTTATTAAAAAGTATTTTATATTGGAAGCAACCCTCAAGGTGGTTTCAACATCCATAGTTGCCTAGTAGGCATCGCCTGTGTTCTAGCGCTGGCTGATGTGCTCGTCATTTTCAGCCCACATGTTTAAGTTTCGTTAGACATGGACATAGCCAATCAGAAGCAAGCTTCTCTTCTAATTTACCACACACTTTTGCGCGTGCTCCAAGCAGCAGTCACGTAACCACAGCAACCACCACAGACATGTCTGCTTGAGTGCTGATTTGAGCGCGGGCTAGGCATCTGGCCAATCAGAATATGAGCTCGTTTCTTATTGGCCATGCACATGTTTAAACAATTAAACACTGAAAAACATGTGGGCTGAAAATGACGAGCGCATCTGCCTGCGCTAGATCACAAGCAGGCTGAAGAGTGTCTCATTTTACTTCTATATAGAGTCAGACTAAGCCTAAGCCAGTCTTTGAGAGGTGGGCACTCACCAGGTTTCTTTGAGAGGTGGGCACTTCACCAGGTTCCCGATGGGCCCCCTCAGGCTGGGTCCCTCCAGCCGCTCCACCAGGTCCCCAATGGGCCCCCTCAGGCTGGGTCCCCCCGGCCGCCTCGCCAGGCCAACCAGGCCCCCCGGGTCCCCACCAGGGAAATTAGGTCCGGCCGGCTCCCCTGGGGCCATCTGACCAGTCCCTATTCCGGGTGATCAGGCGGGGCGAGACGGGCATCTTTCAGTGCACCGTCTGTGGGGTCACGCGGAGGTCTCATGCAACGATCTCCCGCCACATAAAAGCCACCCACGGCGAACGACGGGAATCGGGGGTCGCCCAACAGCTGAAATCCGCTGGATCGCCCCTCGGCCCTGAGGGACAATCAGGCAACCGGCCCGACCCCGATGTCCCAGGCAACGTCATCTGCAACAAGTGCGGGCGGTCTATTTCCCGAAGAAACTGGGCCCGACACTATGACCGCTGCGGGCTCACCTTCAACTGTGCGAACTGTGGCCGACAGTTTGCCCGCCGGGACTGCTGGGCACGGCATGGGCGGTCCAGCGGGGCCGTTTCCCTGATCTGTCCTCGGTGTGGCCGTCAGGACAGATATGTATCGCACGCAAGGCGGCATTAAGCGGCCTGCACTCGATGACTCCCCCGGTCATCCTTGGGTTTCTTGGCTGGGCCGGGGTTTTTATTGGCTGGCGCCGATCTCCCCCCCCCACTATAACTGTTTTACCATTTCAGCTCTAACTTCAGCTAACGGACGAACCACTAGGCCATGGCGGGCTAGCTGGCCTGCTGCGCTATGCTCGGACGGGCAAACGGCGCCATCACAATAGAGTCAGATACTACATACATACTATGTACAATTGGTTAAGTTATAGTTATAGTTACCTTACTATCTAAGTGTTGTATATTCAGGGTCCCACCCTTGTTGACCTAGCCATTTTATGCTCCGTTTGGCATTGAGTTTGTAGTCACATTTAGTTGTCATAGTAATGAGCGCGCAACTGAGCCTAGACGCTACACGTTTAGTCGTTATTTTAGGAACTTAAATTCAGTCTAAAAAGTACTTTAATCATATTCTGTTCACGTTTCGAGTTGTATTCTAAACGGGAAAACTTATTTTGAGTGTAAAATGGAAAGTTTAGATTGAGTTGAAAAGAGTGCAATGCAAGCTAGTTGGTTGGCTTGTCGGGATTCATGATGGCCGGTTGTGTCTAATAACAGGGGGGCAAAATTACGGGTTGTAATACAAAATCTGAGCTTAGAGGATAAGCGCCTCGAATTAGGGTCGATATATTGATATAAATTATTGTGCAATTTACGGTATTTTACATGCTGTGTGCAGTTGGTTTCACTGTGTAAATTATACATTTCGGCTTGCCAATAAATGCTTGAGTTTTAATCGTCCGAGTTTAATGGTTTAAGGTTTGTTCTTGCGTTCGTGTTACTAGGGCCCGTAGAGCTATTCCTTAGAGTGTTCCCGAACTTGAGTAGTGAGCGAGTTCTAGACGTGTAGATTCGACGCCTCTAGCGTCAAGTTGTTTTACTGCGCGCCTTCCGGCACAGCTAGGCACCGGTCACGGTTTTGAGATTAGCCCGTCAGCTCACGCGGAAGACATAAGACCGGGGGCCGCAGTATAACATAAGCTATTGATTTAGTTAATTTATTGAATTTTACAATATAAAAAAAATTAAATAAATTTAAATGACATAAAATTACATAATTAATTTTTAGCATTAAGAGTAACAACTCAAAAGTCAGAATGCCACATGCTTTTTTCGTTCAAGCCTAAAAATAGTTTACCTTTTTTCATGGTGGAAGTTTCATAAAGAAAGATTGGAATACTTAGGCCTCTCTATTTTACAGGTACGTCGTAAGTTTAAAGATATGGTTCTGACTTATAAGATATTCGGTGGACTGCACCAAATCGGTTTAACTGACGATTAGCTTAAACCGATTTAGCTCAGGCTTAAATTCCTTAAATCGGTTTAAGTCCGCTGCACCAATGACGATTACATTTATTACTCATCGGATACACTAGACAGACAGTAGTGTTGACTGACATGGAATTGCTATCCCAGCCTGATTCCTGAAACCGGATTTTGTAACCCCGACTGACTGGAAGAGCCCTACATTTTGTCCCAACCTAGGGCCCAATTTATCGAAGCAATTTGTCGTTGTCGTTCGTCGTTGAAAATCTTGAATTGATCGAAATATTTAAACGACGAACATATGAGACATTCAATGTTATGTTCGCCGTCAAATATAATATGTCGATGAATATAAAACTTCAACGACGAACGTTTTGCTTCATGTCGAAAGTTCGAGCAGTGTGTCGCCTTCTTTCTGGGATGGACTTCCCAAAGGTGGTTTTATAAAACCATGGTTTTACGTTAGGATTGGAACTTATTTACGTTTTCATATTGATTAGCAGATAATTTCACTACGATTTGTAGCTCTGTTAAAATGAATAGACACTTGCTGTGCTGCAGGTTTGAAATTTCAACTGAGCCATGGTCTGAGACATGTATAATTTGAAAAGAATCAGGCAATATGTCGATGAAATTACATATTATGTGCTACTCATGATCTCATTAATATTATGATATGAAAGCGTACGTGAAAACCATGGGTAATAAAACCACCTTTGTGAAAACAACCCATAGGTTTTACGCAGTACACTAAAGCTCATTGCATAATTTGAGAGCCGATTCCTAACATCCATGTAACGTATTGGATTAAAATTTTATTTTGTCAATAGCTCATCTCAAGTTAAATTGGGGTCCAGGGGCGGACCGTGACCTCCAAAAAGGGGGGGAGGGATACGGCATAAACTTTTTTTTACCTTATTTGACATTTTTACTACGTTCTGGAGCTGTGTCACTACGCTGCCCTTGCTGAGTCATGATGTTTTCGAGAGACAGTGGTGACAGACACCCCCCCTCGCCCATGTATGGTCTTAGCCATACATGTATGAGGGGGGGGATGGGGGGGGACACCCCCCTAATCGAGGAACCGGGGGAGAGGGTCCCCAAAATTTGGCCGGAGAGGCCCCCCCCAAAATTTTGACCCCGTTACATGTATGGTCTTAGCCCACATGTGTGCGCAAAATAGTATGATCCGGATTTTCAATATGCATTAACGAGCATATGTAGTTAAGTCTGTTTATTCTTGACTAGAGGCCTGCACGGGCCTATTTTTTCGGCCCGTGGCCCTGTCCGGCCCGTTGCCTTCTGTCATCGGCCCGGCCCGGCCCGGTCCGTTAGGATCATGTTCAGGCCCGACCCGGCCGGCCCGTTAGGACCATTTTCAGGCCCCGCCCGGCGCGGCCTGTTAGCAGGAAAAAAGGTCAGTTGTCCGTAGACTCCTTATATTGCATTCATTGTTACTCGTACCAATGGCGTACCCAGAAAAAAATTTGTGGGGGCATGACCTTACCATTTCTTTGTATGGGCTAAAATGCACTTTTTAGCAATTTTAACACTTAAAGAATTACAAACGCAAGATTACTAAATCTACCAACTTGCAGGCCGCAGGGGTCTGGGGGCGGCAGCCCATAGAAAAAATTGTAGATTTTTTAGACCGAATTTGGTCGAACTGGAGACGTATCTGAAATTTTTTCTAACAGAAAAATTAAAACAATAGGTGGGAACGTCACACCAGTAGATGCAGCATAATATACTCCTGTATATATACATGCATCAGCTTTGCTGAAGATAATACCAAGGAATATTGACCCACAGAGTTGCAGGGGTCTGGGGGCGGCAGCCCTCAGCAAAAATTAGAGAATTTTTAATTTTTAGGCCCAATTTGGTTAACTGGAGACGTATCGGAAACTATTTTTCCGCAGTCAGGCCCGTGGCCCGGCCCGGCCCGTCAGTCTTCGTCCTGCGGCTATTGAGCCAAGGGCTGTGGGCCGTGATGCAGGCCTCTAGTCTTGACTAATATGTAAAAAGCAGCAAGCTAAAAGTTAACGCCCTTTCAATCCGGACAATTTGGAATGACATTTTCAAGCATGATTTTAAACTGTTCTTGTTGGACTTTTATTATAGTAGGTCCTCTTGACATCAGAACTCCGAAAATATAAATTTTTTTAAAAATTTTCAAGGGGAGCAAAAACATGCTACGAAGACATAAGAAGTGACAAATATAAAGAAATGCGAAAAAATAGTTTAAAAGATGTAGTCATTGTATTGAAAAGGAACCAAAAACATTACCTGACACGTGGAAATAATGCTAAAAATTATTGTATTGAAAAAGAACAAAAAAACTACGAAAGAGTGAGAACAGCGCTAGGACTCGACACAATTACTAATCACACCAAAAAAATCTGGTTCAAAAACTACACAAATTCAAATCACATTAGGTGAAAACAGTTATGTATATACCCAGAGCAAAAAATAACACTTTCACAACGTTTAAACCACACTAATATCCAAAATTGTGTACATTTGTACGTATCCTTTTGCGTAGTTGCTGATTGGTTAATGATGGCACACATGATGAAATTCAGCGCATTTGATTGGCCAAGGTGATAGTTGGCGATTAACTGAAGCTTAGCACCAGGTTAAATTTATGTTGGCGCTAAGCTCAAGCTTAGTTAAATCTCAGTTAATCTTCAGTGGTGCAGCGGATTTAAACCTGAGGTTTAACTGCGATTTAACTAAATAGATTTAACTGGAGATTAGCTCCAGCTCAGACTTAAGTTAATTCGATTTGGTGCAGTCCACCGATTGAATGACAAGTCAATATCCATCCTGGTACATTTTTTACTCTAGCACCTGCACTTCATGGTACCCTTGTTCATGCTTGGAAACTCCAGATACCTAGAATTAATCTGATCCTTTGTCAACACTTTTTCATTTTTCGTGTCTTAGCTGATTGAAACTCTCACCCCTGTGATGTTGTGTAGGCACCTACTGTTGCTATGTTTAAACGGCGCCTACGCAGCCTATGGCATTTATAATGAGACATCTCTCTCTTTGTGTTTATCAATTCTTGTTTTCTTTTCTGCTTTGCTTAATAATTATTAGGATATTAACTATCTTAAGCAAATGATAAATATAATAATTCGGGTTTAAGTGTACCAATAGAAAAACTAAATTATGTTAATTAACAGACTTACACTTATTAAGCAAAAATGGTTCAAATTTTAAAAAAATTGCAAACTATTAAGTAAATTTAGTGTATTAACAAAGAAACCAGCGTAACGACTTACCGATTTAATGTTAAATTAACCGTTATGAATCAGAAGCATCGGTGGCTGTTAGAGCGTGGTTTTCATAACCCACAGGTCTCCAGTTCGATTCTGGTCCGATAAACTTTTTGTTGTTGCCAAATTTTTATTTTCTTTATTTACAATCATCAATCATTGTGGTAAACTCACGTGGTATTTGTAATTCTTTTCTAGCCAATAGGATTTTTCAAAATCTAGACAGATATGCAAATGAGTTTAAAGTTGGATATAAAAAGGGCGTGAAATTAGTCAGTTTTGGCTGACCAGCAAGCCGTCTAATTTGGCGGCTTGCTTTTTTTGCGCTAGTCCAGTTAATGCACGAAAGTTGAAAACGCATGTAAATCATGCTCAGTTTCAGTGCATTATGGAAGCCTGCAGCACTTAGAACATGCGCGCTGTGTGCATAGCGCACATAGCATTTGCGTGTGTGCGTGCGTGCGTGCATGCGTGCAGTATGTGTATCTGGTGTGTGTATTGGTATGCATAGCGCGGCAGTTTGATTAGTTGGGCATCGATATATAAAAATACGTCGTTGATGTATCGAAAGCGACAATTACAGTCACAACTGACAGTCTAGTTGCTGCTGCGCCACAGCGCAGCAGCTATTTGGGAAAGGTCCGGGTATCAAAGTGCACAATGCGTGCTCTTGATACCCAGACTGTTTTAATTGCTTCTGTACGTTATGTGAATTATCAGTGTGACGTGTGTAATATGTATCATTGTGTCTAGTGAAAATATGCAAATTAGTTTGTATGACATATATTTTCTGCATTTGTGTGTATGTATGTAGGTATGTATGTATGAGAGATGTATATTAACGTCTGTAGTTGACTATGACAGACGAGAGCGCGTATGTTAATCACAGATTAAAATTTCAACTCAGTTAAACAATTAGTATATACTAACCTCAATTGAAACCATTCACTCACCTCATAAAATTACGTTCGCCTTCACTGCTAGAGATTAACTTGAGAAATTTCATAATACATTAAGGAAGTGCGATAATATTCAGAATAATATTCAGACTCAGCAAAATTGAAAATGCAGTTTATACAATTGTATGCATCAAAAGAGTAATGGCATGATCGATACTGATTGGCACTGATGCATTATTTTTCTTAATATATAGTCCACAGTTTATTAAAAATGGTGGTTACTTGCAGTGTTTTGTAATTTGCACGATCACACAAACAGATCGGTCTAAACTAATACAAACAAAATAATGCGTATTTTACAACGATCGGAGTTTAACCTCCAACACCATGTCCCCGCATACATATTGTACAGTGTACTGTAACGATTCACAAAAAGTTAGCAACGATATTGCATACCGTAAAAATTCTATTTCGAACAAACAAAGACTTGCTACAGCAACTGAAGTGGTAAATGAGATAGACTTGGATTGTACTACACTTCAGGTGGTGAATGCAAATCATTAAAGCGCAGAACGACTTGTAGATGCCGTCCACAACTCAAATAACGCAGGACAGCCGAAGCTGTACTCGAATGAAAAGATGTTGTTGCAGTTCAGAAAAGCTTGTGGAGGCATTAGAATGCGATAAATAGTTTTTTTAAAACGAGCATCAAATCTCCGTTGTCAATTAAGTAGCCTAAACAATGAATACTGCCATACATTTTGCAAGTTTACTGCAGCCTTATGATGGTGGTTTTCAGCCTAAATTGAGTTGATAGCTACCAACAACACCAGCGAGTTCCTTTGGTACTTTGCTGGAGCCTGATGCCTGCAATATGGACGGACCTCAGGCTGCAGCACTAAGAGGTGTCGCAGCGGCAAGTCACCATGGATAGTGGCATTTATGTGTGTAAGCTTACCGATATTGAATAAAATTTTAAATGGATTGAATTAAAAAATAAGCCGCTTCTGAGTAGCAAAGTCAGTTTTGATATTAATCAAGTCGCTACGACTCAGAAACGGCTCATTTTTATCAGAACTTTCATTGCTTTAATCATCCTGTTCATCAGCTGTCGCAGCAAGTCTATACCAAGTATCGACTAGCTGCTCCATAAATTTGAAACAGCCATACTTGTTATCTAGACGTTTACTTTTCGATTCTCGTCTAGTCGCCAGGTTGTTGAGTTATACGCGACGTAAAAAGGAGTTATTTGTTTGTTCCAGCCAGCAAAGTTTAATACGTTGTTGCTGAAAATACAGTTGTTTCTATCAGCTCAATTCAACAGTCTAAATGAAGCGTCAAATACTTTTATTTTTCCGGTTAACTCTTTGTCATGATATTTGAGAGACGTAAATCGGAGTTTTTTTACTCCGCAAATCCTCCGCGAAACACCACTTCAGTAGTTAGTCATTTTTACAAGTTACCCAGAAAAGTGGCCATAACTTTTGCCATGAATGTCGCAGACGCATAAAAATAATGTCACTGGAAAAACAACTTTTAGCGCTTTCGAACGAGATATAACACGACTGCGCCACTTCCTGAAAATGCGTCTAAATTCAAAATTCAAAAAAATTGGCGTAAGTTTAACGGTACGTTACAGGGTCATGTGACCCATCATTTGAAAGCTCTGTCTATTTGCTTACTAGTGACGCTTCAACTATGATTGTACCACCACTGTGTCAAAAGTTAGGCCCCCCAAAAACTTTTACTAAAAAGGGCTAACTACACAGATCACACTATGTGTGACCAAATCTCCAAACAATTGCATTTAGGCTAAACTTTTTCAAAATTTGTTAAACTGTAATATAAAATAGACTCAACTTGAATGAAAGTCTCTAATGAATGAAAGTTTTTACCCAAACCATGATGGTACTTACGGATTTTGTCTAACTAGTCTAAACTAGACCCACTAGACTTGTAATAATAATAATTAATAGGATATAAACTATCCTAAGCAAAATGATAAATATAAAAATTCAGATTTGAGTATACCAATCGAAAGATCAAGTTATGCTTATTAGCACACGTATACTCGTTAATCAAAACTGGTTCGAATTTTAAAATTTTTTAAATTCTTTTTATGAACTTCATCAAATCACCGCAGAAACTTACCAATTTAACGATGTCTTAAACGTAATTTCTCCGAAGCACCGGTGGCGCAGTGAATTAGCGTGTGGTTTCTACGTAATTTGTTACGGCGAACCAGAGGTACCCAGTTCGATTTGTTTGTTCCAGCCAGCAAAGTTTAATACGTTGTTGCTGAAAATACAGTTGTTTCTATCAGCTCAATTCAACAGTCTAAATGAAGCGTCAATACTTTTATTTTTCCGGTTAACTCTTTGTTATGATATTTGAGAGGCGTAAATCGGAGTTTTTTTTACTCCGCAAATCCTCCGCGAAACACCACTTCAGTAGTTAGTCATTTTTACAAGTTACCCAGAAAAGTTGCCATAACTTTTGCCATGAATGTCGCAGACGCATAAAAATAATGTCACTGGAAAGACAACTTTTAGCGCTTTCGAACGAGATATAACACGACTGCGCCACTTCCTGAAAATGCGTCTAAATTCAAATTCAAGAAAAATGGCGTAAGTTTAACGGTACGTTACAGGGTCATGTGACCCATCATTTGAAAGCTCTGTCTATTTGCTTACTAGTGACGCTTCAACTATGATTGTACCACCACTGTGTCAAAAATTAGGCCCCCCGAAAACTTTTACTAAACAGGGCTAACTACACAGATCACACCATGTGTGCTCAAATCTCCAAACAATTGCATTTAGGCTAAACTTTTTCAAAATTTGTTAAACTGTAACATAAAATAGACTCAACTTGAATGAAAGTCTCATCTGGTCTAACTAGTCTAAACTACACCCACTAGACTTGTAATAATTAATAGGATATAAACTATCCTAAGCAAAATGATGTAATAATCCAGATTTGAATACACCAAACGAAAGCTTATATTACCCTTATCAGTATTATCATAGTACCTAAGCTAAATTCTTTTTATGAAACAAAATTAATTTTTGGAATCATTCCATAGTGTTAACTAATACAAGCAAAAGATCTTAAACCGATTTTAACTTACTTTTCTCGTACCCCCCGTGGTGTAGTGGTTAGCACTGCGGCGTCGCACCCCGCTGGTTGCTGGTTCGAGTCCAGTAGGGGGTCGTTTTCTTCAATTTTTTAAACTAGGATTCTTTGAGCACTACAAAAGTATTTTCATTTCAATAGTAAGCATTTCGGTCCAATCATATTACGTACATACCGTAGTTACCATTTGTTTGGGGCTAATTGTACACATCACACTATGGGTTATTAAAACTCTAAGCAATTGAATTTAGGCAAAAATGTAAACATTTTTCGATCATTTTTCAAGTAATGTAACATAAAAACGACTGCTAAGATAAATTCAACATCGTGGAACTAGTCTAAACTGGACGCATAGACTTGTAATAATTACCTTGCTATACTATATAAATTTTTCGGCAAAAAAGAGAAATAATAATAACTCAGGAACCACTCAAAGTAGAAACGTCGTCTTTTTTTTATTAGATAGCAGAAATTATGGGCAAAAAGTTTCCTATTCACAGTTAATCGATAAAAGAAACCGTTTAACCCATAAACCGGTTTCAAATAAATAAAAATTATCATAACGTAACGTTACGTATCGTAACATATCATAACGTTTTTGGTATCAACGGAAAGCTCTTTCTCTGCCCTAACTAACAGTGACAATAAGAACTTTTTACGCGGTACCTGAATAAAGTTAATAGCCCAAATTGCGCTAAAATTGACGCAATATTTAGTTAAAATATTTTGAAGTTTCGGCACATAAGTCAGCGGTGACCTATACCTTTTTTGGTATCAAATAAAAGCTCTAACTCTTAGGTATCCAACAGCGAAAACTAAATCTTTTTACGCGGTACTTGAAAAAAATTATGACAAAACCATGGCGGTGGTCCAGTATTATTATTATTTCAAATGTATTTTGACGCTATTGGAAACATGTCAGCCTGAATCTATAGTTTGGTTAGTGTCAATTGAAAGCGCCTTTTCAGAACTATCTAACTGCGGAAACTAGAAAATTTTGTGTGAAACCTAAAAAAAGTTATTACCAAAACCGTGGTGGTTGAAAAACACTATTATGTGGTCAAAGACGTTTTTCCGTATATAAGTCAGCGTTAACGTATAGCTTTTTTTGGTATCAAACGAAAGCCCGTCTTCTGCCCTGTCTAACTTTGAAAACTAGAACCTTTTACGTGGTACCTGAAATAAGTTATGGTCAAAAGTGCTTTTTAGAAAACAATTTTGTTCGGAAAAGTTTCTCCTCTACTACTCACAGAATAAACGTATTGAACAAAAGTTCGTAAAAATTGAAATAGTTATAACTTCAACGTTGACGTACAAACACAAAATTGACAGAATTCAACTCAGAATTGAAGGGGCTTTCGAATGATACCTTACATGACGTTTACGGATGCAACGGCCAGTCACGTATGACTATTATTTTATACTGACCCTTGGTCGCCGTTTAGGTCATCATGCAACCTATCAATCGATAGCACTTGATGAACGCAAGCATATAAAACAAGTTTTACTTCGATACCATAATCCTAAAAAAGTCATGGCTCCTGGAACTTTACCCTTTGGTGACTACCTATAATCACCTCATATGCGATCAAATCGCATTGTAATTCAAATTTAATGAAAATTTTTCAAAAAATTCTCGTTGTCATACAATAAACTACGTGAAGTTCTACATTTGGTCGGACTAGTCTAAACTAGACGCACTAGACTTGTTAATAGGATATAAACTATCCTAAGAATAATGATAAACATAATAATCCAGTTTTTAATGTACCAAACCCAGTTTCAAAGATACCAAACGAAAGCTCATAACCCGCTTATCATTTTTCGGTTAACTCCTAAGCTAAATTCTTTTTATGGAAATAATCTTAATTTTTAGAACCAGTTCATAGTGTTAAATAAAATAAACAAAATAACTTGAACTGATTTTAACTTACCATTGTCGTAACCCCCGTGGTGTAGTGGTTAGCATCGTGGCGTTTGACCCATCTGGTCGCTGGTTCGAGTCCAGCCGGGGGTTTCTATTTTCAAATTTTTAACTTAGCATTTTTTAAACACAACGAAAGTATTTGAATTATATACTTACGGATTTAATGTCCAGATATTTGTTCATCAGAAACTTATTCGAACTTTTGTGTTTTTAGTGATCCGCGTATTTGCTTTCTGTTTATACCTGGACCTTGACGTACCCTGCGCACTAAACTTGTAATAATAATAATTAATAGGATATAAACTATCCTAAGCATAATGATAAACATAATAATCCAGTTTTTAATGTACCAAACCCAGTTTCAAATATACCAAACGAAAGCTCATAACCCGCTTATCATTTTTCGGTTTACTCCTAAGCTTAATTCTATTTATGGAAATAACATTAATTTTTGGAACCAGTCCACAGTGTTAAATAAAACAAACAAAATAACTTAAACTGATTTTAACTTACCATTGTCGTAGTCCCCGTGGTGTAGTGGTTAGCATCGAGGAGTCTCACCCCTCTGGTCGCTGGTTCGAGTCTAGCCGGGGGTCGTTTTTTCAAGTTTTTAACTTGGGTTTTTTTAGAATAACGAAAGTATTGCATTTCGATTACATACTTGCGTATAGATCTAAGGCATTTCTTCATCAGAAATTTTCTCAAATTTTTGTGTCCTTTTTGTGATCCGCGTATTTGCTTCACGTACATAGATTCCTAACATGCCCGACGCACTAGACTTGTTATTACAATATGATTACAATAATTAATTACCTTACTATTACCTTACTATACTATATAAATTTTTCGGCAAAAAAGAGAAATGATAATAACTCGGGAACGGCTCATAGGAGAGATTCCGTTTTTTCTTTAATAGATAGCGGAAGATACCACCTAACAGTTTTCTATTCACAATTAGTCGGTAAAATAAACCGTGTAGCCACAAAACCGGTTTTAAAAAAATAAAATTTTCCTACATACTTTCTTGAGCTAGAACTCCCACAGTAACGAATATGGTGGCATATATTTGAACTATTTGTCACCATATACACATAACATCGTTGACTCTCAATGATTACTTTTGTGGTGAAATCTTCTGCAAGAAAACAGTCATTTGGAAAACATCAATATTGTCAGTACACATATTTTCAAAAGTCGGCTTCAATTTTTGGTTTTTTCGTTTTTGCTGAACTACGATTTAAAACCCTCGGACAGAAGACCAGGAATTTACATCAACTACGTGAGATGTTCTGACTGATAAACACATTAAAGAGTCAACGAAAGTATTTCCCCACATGACGAACAAACTGCCATAGATATCAATCAAGTTCTTGCCGGTAAATGCAGTTCAAATTTGGGCAATTTGGAAATTCAGGAGGACACGCTGTTGATACTAATGACCTTGTAAGCCAGAAACTTTGTTACTTTTTACTCAAAAAGCAAATTTATGTCGCAACGATTAAAACTATATAATTATCTTCTGTGTAATAAAACGTCAATTACACCTCGTATTTCAAGCTTATAATTACTATACTATATACTGATAAAACAGAATTTTTACGGGGTTAAAAAGGAATACATTTAACAATATATTACTAATGAAAAGTGGACTAAAACAGATAAATTACGTAAACGGCAAAATTTTAGCCCTCATTCTAAACTAACACTTGACTGAAACGGGTACAACACAACATTCTCAAGCATAGCCGCAACCACAGATGTACATGGGGGTCTAGGGGGGGGCAAGCCCCCCCCCCCCGATTCAACATTCCGGTACAAGCCACCTCACATATGACCCATCGGGACAAGCACCTGGCTTGGTGCTGAAAACATGTGCCCGAAAACTCAGAAATTGGCCCAGATCGCTGTAAAATGCTTAAAAAAAATGCCAAAAAACTAAAAAAATTGCTAAAAATAGCCAAACTTTGCAAAAAATTCACATTTTTAGGCCAAAACTGGAAATTTTTGCGCTTTTTTAAGTTCAAGCCCCCGAAAAGTCGGGACAAGCCCCCCTGAATTTTCGAAAAATCCGGGACGATCCCCCCCCCAGACCGAGACCCCGTGTACATGTATGGCCGCTACATCAAAATGCCTTGTGCGAATTGGTCTTAACGCGTTAATTTTTGCAGCGTTAAGCCCTTTTCATACTCGTTCTTAAGGACTGTTCTTGCCCCCCAAGAAATGTCCCTGTCCATATGCGGGTTTGATTTATACTTTTCTGATTTCCTTTTCCTTTTCCCTGTCCCTAAGCTGCTTTTGATTTATACTTGTCCCTTAGCAGCTTAGGGACTGTCCTTAAGCAGACATAAGAACTGTCCCTGTGTCCCTAAGTAATGTTAAGCAATCTTCCACTTGTCCCTGTCCCTAAGCAAGTCGGCCAATCAAAACACGGTAGTCACTACATGTGACACCAAGAGCAGCGAATCACGGACTAACTCGCCTACTAGTGAAAGAATGACGTGGGGTTGTGTTCCATTAATTTTATCGTTAGTGTTGGGCTATTTATACTGACATTTTCGGGCTCGAACATCTACTACAATGAATGTGAGGTGACAATATAGTGTCATTTAATTCACAAATATTCAGAGCGTCATAACTAGCCTCAACGTTAACGTAAAAACATAAAATTGACGCCTTTCAACTCACAACAGTAGGCGCTTTTGAATGATATCTTACTTGACGTATACATTTACGTTTAAATTTCCAATTCTAAATTATGACGCAAGCTTAACGTTAAGTTACAGGCCATATTACCCATCAATTGAGAGCTCTCTGAATTTGCTTACAAATGATGCTAATATTATTATAGTTGTATCTCTACGCTATCAAAAGTTATGGCCACTTAAGCCTTTACTTAGGATGAGGATTTTAAGGTTTTCGCACCATAGAACACTTTTGTTATAATTAAATCGTAATTACTAAATTACGAAATGAGTTCTTTTTCCTCATGTCCTTTACAGCGCCATAACTGGCCTTTAAAAACCCGGACAGACAAACAAACTGCACCATTGAACTGCTGGCGTGAAGGGCTTTCAAAAGAGGGGTCACATGACTACGTAGCGCTTCAGGTTACCCCGAAATTTAAATCTCAGGGTACGCTCACGTGACTAGATCATTTGACCCCCTCATTTTAAAGCGCTCCTTAAATCAACACGATTGATGTCAGTGTCATGTTTTTACGTCATTCCTATCGCCCGTTTTAGATCTTTTAAATTTGACCCTTCGTGAATAACTATAATCAGCCCATGTTAGATCAAATCTCTTTACACGTAAATTTTAACTGAATTTTTTTATAAATCAAAAGGTGTAAACATTCAAATGTCCTGAAACTTAAGTATGTTGTCAAACCGGTCTAAACTAGACGCACTAGAATTGTTACCTAACCTATACTATCTGAATTTGTTTTAAAAAAAGGATATTGATAATAACTGAACGTGTGCTCTACGTAGAAAAATTATTTTTGCGTCGTATTATAGGCAATTATTGCAACTATCAGTCTTCCATTTGGAACTTTTTCGTGTGATTGACCCTTCGAAAATTATAAGGGTTTAAAAGGATTTTAACAGCATCGGATTTGAACCTCAGTAATCGTGTGACAGTAACACTAGTAATATGGTTACATTTTGCAGTAAACAAACACTACAGAACATTTGCAAGAGAGCAGCTGTTGAAAAACTTCATCAGTATTGTCAGCAATTTCAAAAATCGGCTTAAATTTTTTTTCCACTTTTCTTACATATAATTTGAAAAGTGGGGCAGAATATACATTTGCTATGGAAAATTATTCGACTGATCACGTATTATTGCGGAATCAACAAAAGTAATTTCTGCCAATATCGAACATGCTGCCATAAAAATGTCACCCGGTATATGCGGACATCCTGTTGGTACACGTGGCCGCCATTTCAACCAAACCAGCAAGGAAGTCTCAATTTGCCTTTTACATAATCTGCCTCTTACATTTTCAAGAATTTATGAAGTTTTTGTCTCTTAATCGTCAAGCCTATCGAATAATCTTTTGTCTAGTAAAATGTCACATTACACCCCACTCATTCACTTATAATTACCTTATGCAAACAAATGACAACTATTTTACAGGGTTAAGCTCGGTTCATACTCGTCCTTATCCTTGTCTTTATCTGTTTGTCCTTAGCAGTATCAAAAAAACTACACAAACCAGCCAATTCTAGTTCGAATGCAAAAAATTAGACAAAACTATTCTGCCTAAGGCGTATATACATTAGCTGGCAAAACACTGTTCTTCACCCTGTCCATGTTCCTAAGGACAAGTTTGAACCGAACTCTAAAGAAAATAATTTATTCAAGGCTTATGAATGAGAATCGGATTAAAATGGTTAAGATAACATACCTGGGCGCCATCTTAAACGGCACAAAAACGGCACTTCAGTATTTTTTTGTGTGATATGTCACTTTGCTACCTGACGTATCTACTTATAGCCAGCCAGTCGGAGTGTGCGAATGCAAAAATACATTGTGATTCATACGTGCGATCAAGAGTAATAATAGGAAGAGTATGACATTTTCGACTTTCGGAAGGAAAGACTTCCGTTGATGTGCTGAACTGAGGGGGGTACCCCCCCCCCTCAACTGAAGACGGGGTACTGAGTTGAGGGGGTGAGCACGGGGTATCGAACTGAGTAGGGGGCACCCCCCTCAGTTGAGTACGGGGTCTTCAGTTGAGGGGGGTACCCCCCCTCAAAACCGTACATAAACGGGCTATTTCGCGCTGCGCATTGGACGCCCGTAGGAATAATAGGAAGAGTGTCATACTCTTCCTATTATGTACACTTGGTGCGATGCAACCGAGCCAATTAGCGGTTTAAGACCGGCGATATCAACACCTTGCAAGAATTAAACCCATACATGTAACGGGGTCAAAATTTTTGGGGGGCTTCTCCGGCCAAATTTTGGGGACCCTCCCCCCCGGATTGACCAAAATTATATACCCCAAATTTAGCAAAATTTTCTAAAAATTTCGCCAAAAAGTGCTATTTTTTCTAAATCTTGCCCAAATTTTGGGGACCCTCCCCCCGGGTCCTCGATTTTTTTTTTTTGGGGGGGGGGGCGGGGGTCAAGCATGTACATGTATGCTTAAACCCCTTATCAAAACTTCTTGTCAATAACAAGGTGGACTTTTACGGGAGGGACCAAAAAAGACTATTAACGTCGGACTTTGGACTGTATGCATGTAGTAGCGTATACATATAACTAGTCTATGATCGACAAATCAGTTTCAGTTTCGAAATATTTCTTGTCAAAATTTTATTTTCAGTAACTAAATCTTTAATTCTAAAACTGCAGGTCGAGTAAAAGTTGCTACCACCCTAAACTTTTGGTCGAGTTTGTCTGATTCATACGCACTAGACTTGTTACAATATTTATTACCTTACTATTTACCTTACTATAATACTATACTATACTATATAAACTTTCTTGCTAAAAAAAATTACGATAATAACTCAGGATCGGCTCAACGCAGAAACGTCATTTTTACGTTATCAGATAGCCGATAGCGTGGCCAAAAATTTTTCTATTCAAAGTCAGTTCGTAAAGAAAACCGTTTAACCGCTAAACCGGTTTGAAAAATTTAAAAAAATTTCATACTGACATTTTTGGGCTCGAACATCTACTACGACGAATGTAAGATGATACTATAGTGTCATTTAATTCTCAAATATTCACACCGTCATAACTTGACTCAACGTTAACGTAAAAACATAAAATTGACGCCTTTCAACTCAGAACAGTAGGCGCTTTTGAATGATACCTTACTTGACGTATACCATTCAAGTTTAAACGTTTAAATTTCCAATTCTAAATTATGATGCAAGCTTAGCATCAAGTTAAAGGCCATGTCACCCATAATTTGAAAGCTCTAACAATTTCCTCTCAAATGACGTTAAAATTATTATTCTACCACTTCCGTATCAAACGTTATGGCCCCTGAAAAATTTCATAAAAGGGGCTGATTGTACTACAGATCACACCATGGGTGATCAAATCCCAAAACAATTGAAGGCAAAAATTCAATTTTTTTGCTCATTCTTCAAATAATGTAACATAGACTTAAGTTAGATATATACAACATGGTCGAACTAGTCTAAACTAGACGCACTAGACTTGTTATTATTACAATATGAACTATCCTAATAATTCTGATAATGATAATAATTCAACTTCTACCAGTCATATAAACATACTGAAAACGCCAAATTGTAGAGCTACATATTCTGCACTGGATCTGTAACTTTCAAGGTTGTAAGACCTACTATCCTTAAGTTATGACGCCAAAACGCCAAACTTTTGACATTTAGGCAGCAAAACATGAAGTCGATATATTTTGACGTTTTTCGGCAAGTAAGACAAATATAACCCTAATGTTTTTGGTATCACCAGAAAGCTCTTTCTTTGCCCTAACTAACAGTGAAAACTAGAACTTTTTACGCGGTACCTGAATAAAGTTACAGACTAAAGTGCGTCAAAATGACGCAATATTTAGTCAAAATATTTTGACGTTTTTCGGCATATAAGTCAGCGGTGACCTATAGTTTTTTTGGTATCAAATAAAAGCTCTAACTCTTAGGTTTCCAACAACGAAAACTAAATCTTTTTACGCGGTACTTGAAAAAAATTACGGCCAAAACCATGGCGGTGGTCCAGTATTATTAATATTTCAAATGTATTTTGACGCTATTGGGAACATGTCAGCCAGAATCTATAATTTAGTTAGTGTCAATTGAAAGCGCCTTTTCTGAACTATCGAACTGCGGAAACTAGAAAATTTTTGGTGGACCCTAAAAAAAGTTATTCCCAAAACCGTGGTGGCTGAAAAACATCATTATTTGGTCAAAGACGTTTTTTGGTATATAAGTCAGCGTCAACGTATAGCTTTTTTGGTATCAAATAAAAGCCCGTCTTCTGCCCTGTTTAACTTTGAAAACTAGAACCTTTTACGTGGTACTTGAGATAAGTTAGGGTCAAAAGTACTTTTTAGAAAAGAATTTTGTTCGAAAAAATTTCTCCTCTACTACTCACACCATAAACGTATTGAACAAAGTTCGAAAAAATTGAAATCGTTATAACTTGCGTCAACCTTGACGTAGAAAC
The DNA here is from genome assembly GCA_030248245.1 of Trissonchulus sp. WLG1_4. Classification (NCBI taxonomy): domain Eukaryota; kingdom Metazoa; phylum Nematoda; class Enoplea; order Enoplida; family Ironidae; genus Trissonchulus; species Trissonchulus sp. WLG1_4. The sequence goes on along the minus strand of JASANF010004311.1, from coordinate 28,294 downwards.
ACAAAATTGACAGCATTCAACTCAGCATTGAAGGGGCTTTCGGATGATACCTCACATGACGTTTACGGACGCAACGGCCAGTCACGTATGACTATTATTTTTATACTGACCATTGGTCGTCGGTTACGTCATCATGCGACACATCAATTGATAGCTCTTGACAAGCGCAAGCATATAAAACAAATTTCACGTCGATACCATAACCCTAACAAACGTTATGGCTCCTGGAATTTTTCCCTTTAGTGACTACCTATAATCACCCCATATGCGATCAAATCGCATTGTAATTCAACTTTTAACTAAATTTGAAAAATTTTTTAAACAATTTTTATTGTCATAATTAACTTACGTCAGGTACTAGATTTGGTCGAACTAGTCTTAACTAGACGCGCTTGTCAAATTTGAAGTGAAATTGTCAAATTCAATTTTGAAGTAAAATTTAAAATTTTTGAAAAAGATTTTATTGTCAAACACTGCTTGACCTCACGTTGTAGATCTAGTGTAACTAGTCTACACTAGACGCACTAGTCTTGTAATAATAATAATAATAATAATAATGTTGCCAAAAACAATTACAGCCCTCAGTTTTACGAGAACGTGTCACATTCTGTGGTGAAGGTGTACCAATAAAATAAACTAAAGTCAGACACAAAAATCTTGCACCACTTAAGAAAACGAAACATGTGATTTCGTTACGATTAGAATAGATTATGTTTCGTTGTATTTCGTTACAATGAATTACGATTATCAAGAGCACAGCGTATATAACCGTACTATAACAGGGTAAAATTGTGACAACAGATGAAATTTCAAAACTGTAAAGCTAGCGACAACAAATTACATTATACCACAACGCTGGGTGCTATTACTTATCCAAAACGACTGGCGAAAGTTATTGAAGTGTAATCAATTTTTAAAGTCAGCTGTAGGTACATTGTGTTAAAATTATTTTTAACCATTTAGACAGTTATAATCCTTCTGTTGTGCCCCAGCACAACAACCCTTTTATGAAGTCTGACAAAAAATGTTGAGCACCGAAACAAAACAAAACATGTAATTTCAATTCAAAAATAGAGCAAAAAATCACGTCACCTAATTTCTTTCAGTTTTCAACATTTCTCTGTCTCACTTTATGTTTGATTTTTGGTGCTTAATTGTCTGACTGACTGGTGCTTAATTGTCTGTACATTTGATTGCCGCAGATTGAGTTCGCTTGCGGCATTGTAGATTTTTCAATTTCATTTTTTCATACACAAAATTGGCCACTCCTATATTCAATAAAACTTAGATAAATGATCAGTCTTGTACTATTGGTTTGGAATTGTTCAAGTATAAATTTCAACTTTGGACTAAAATAACCTTTTTTACTACCCCCAAAGTAATATAGTAAATTTTTAATTTTAATTTAATTTTAATTTTTTTTAATTTTTTCAGTCTTTATGTTTCACAATTAACAATTCTGTCTGCATTCTTCTTCAGTCGTGTAACTTTGCTGACCTCTCCAGCAGGCCATCCCATGTTGTCCAACACAATCGCCATCGTAGCATCCGTAGCAGTCCGGTTCTGAAAACAACAAGTTTAAAATTAGTACCACTGGCGCTGTAAGCGTCCGATTGGTCAGGTCACTGTAACTGTATTGCCTGGCAATGTAAGCACTTGGACTAATCTGGTTTAGTTTGCTGAGTTGCTCACCACCTCAGAAAACCGGGAGATACTAAAGTAAATTGTAACTCGATTTAGTGTTACAGTAAAGTGCAATTACCAGACTTACCTATACTGCACTCGGCAGCGTGTAGTCTACTGATACTGCACGCTGTACGCGAATCGATTTACAAGTCACTTATAGCACTGGTGGTTGTGATAAAAGTAATTGATACGAATGTGTGAAACCCTCGTGCAGGTGCACTCGTGCGCTTCGCGCACTCGTGCTCCTGCACTAGTAGTTTTACAGAAACATGCGTATAAATTACTTATAGCACTCCAACCAGTGACACAACCCATATTTAATTTGAACCAGTTAAAGCACGTTTTTGTTCAATGACTGTAGTAGTGGCAATTTAACACTGTTTACAAATAGAATCGAGTTAATACACCAGTAGTGTTGTGTGATTATGCATTGCAACGGAATGGAGTGTTTAAATAACTACATATGTGAAATAGAATGGCTGATTATGCACTACCAACTAATCAGGGGTCCAACCTGGTGGGCAGTTGTCTTCGCATTTTTGCTTGTTGTGGTACACTGCGATATCCATTATCCTCCTTCCGTTGGGGCAGGAATTGCAGGTGTTACCGGTACACTGCCAGCATTCTTCACCTAAGTTAGAAGCAGGGTGGTATGAAAGCCACTTTAAAGTGTTCAATAGCCATAATTTTTTTACTATTAATAACTTAAGTACGGAAATATCAACCCAGAGTAAAAAATAAGGTTCTTTACTTATGTCTATTCTTAAATGTCACTTTGATAAGTAAATGTGTTATTAAATGATGTACAAAATCACTGGTATCAACTCAACGGAGATCACCTTATTTTTTCAGTTTTTACGCGGCGGCCTTGACTATAAGTTCGAGACAGGAGTCAGGACCTTATAACATTAAGGTATCACAAATGGGGCACAAATCACAATTCATTGAGTTTTAAGCGTTTTAAGCTAACAGGATTGGAATTTGCATAGCTAGTTTAACTTTGACTGTCAAAAATTAAAAAAAGGCAAATACAATCTAGTACCGACCAAAATAACTTTATACACACTTTGGACCCTAAGCTAAGTCGTATTCACTTGATTCTGGAGTCAAAAGCAGGTAGATTGTACTTTGACTAAAGAATCAAGTGAATCCGACTTGATGCCGGGTCTGTAGCAAGTAATTTTGGTCGGTACTGCAGCTTAGGTCAAAATGTCAGCAAGGTGAATTTTTATTGCTTACTTGCCACTACAGCAATTATACTCGCCATCAGGAAAACGATTACTGTTGACTGCATAATGCAACTTTGTAGTAACAAGAGTGCTTTAATTCTAAAATAAAAGAGAATTAACCATAAAACAGACAATTGTACATTCTGAAGTCGACGTAGAATTTTAAGAAATGATAAAAGCGCCTACAGAACTATTAATATACACAAATAACACGATCAAATTTTTTAGTATAATTTTATTGTTTTACTTACTTTTCCGTCTAATCTTATCGTTACTACCAAATCGAACAAGCACGTGCTGACGACATAAACCATTTAATTAATGTATTATTTACTTACATGAGAAACAACTGAAATGAATCACACATTTGCACAGACAAATTGCTTTGCTTTACTTTTTGACTTTTTGCTTTTTGATTTTGCTCGTAGAGGGTTTAAGGTGCACTTTTGGTACAGTGCAGTTGTCAGTTGATTTACATAGACAAAAGTGCTATGTAAAAGAGCAAAGAGCGGGATTTGATTCATACCCGAATCAAATAGGTTAAAACCGTCAAATATGTCAAATTAGCTTTCCGGTAGAAACAGTTTGTATATTTTACTGTGTGGTTTGTGCATTTTCAATGGAAGCATAAATAAAATGATAACGTACATATGCTCGTAGAATACATGTGCACAATGGGTGGAATTCTAGAAGGGTGACTAGAGGGTGACTAACATAATCAGTCGCTAAACGTTCTTTCATTACGTTTTGTCGTTACGAATTCTACACGCTGAGAATAGACTTGCCTGATGTCATTCTGCACGCGCGTTATTCTTTCAATCACTGTGTAACTTAATCACCCTTCTAGAATTCCACCCAATGAGTTTTATAACATTTTTATAACAAACTATAAGGGGCACTATTTGCGTTTTTACGCCCAGTGTTTCGCCAAGTTTAATTCTTCCAACTCAAATAAATTTTTTAATTGAATATACTCAAACGGCCGAGTCAAAATGGCTCGTTTTACCTCACACCCTCACACACACTCGTTTTATTATTATTTTTATAAATTAATTATAGGACCTATGAACACTACATTATTCTACAAAATATGGTTAGTACACTCACAACTTGTAACAAAATGTCAATCATTGAACTGGAAATCTTTTGCTTGGTGATACCGTCATTTTTTAATAAATGCAAAAATACTTTTTTTAAGCGTGAAGCTTCACAAGTAGTCCCCCCTTACTTTGGGAACTTTTGTAATACCTAAAATGAAGCTTTGCACTGACACTCAATGAACATCACTGCATTGACAGTTAGAAATTCAGTTTCGGCAAGAACCCAAAGCAGTTCCAAATAGGAAAAACCATTTTACTTGCCAAGTATCCAACACAACTTGAAATACCACTAGCAAACTTTCACCCGGAACTAATACGTATATAAAACGCAACAGGTCAAAATATTTGAAAACAACAAGTACGCCCCCCCCCCCAAATTTGCTAACTGCCCACTATGAGTTACTCCCAGAACTAAGTTAAAAGCATTTTAGTAGTACTTTCAAAAATATTTACAACGGCTATTTTGGTATGCGGCTATCCAATAAATGCTGCTGATTTAGGCTGTCTTTACCAGAATCTGACGGTCTAAACCTGTCAGAACAGTGCCAAATATTTCTGTGCTGGCCCTGTTTGGCTGTGAATTGCCAAAAGTTTTGCAAGATATCCCTTTAATTTAACTAACTTGCCCAAAAATTTTAAAAAAATACCAAAAGATGTTTTGCGGCTGTATTCACCGATATTCTCTGCATGGTAGGATATGAAAAAATTTTGAAAAAAAGTTAAGACCGAGTTTTTGTCAGGAGATCAGGACAGTCTATTCATGCTTACAGCGGTATGTCCCTTCACCCAGAAAATTTACGAAATAAATACGCCACAATCTGAACTTATACACTACTTTAGTGGAGATTATTATTCGCAATTTTGTTGGCTGGACGGACATACAGCTATAAACATGAATCCATTCTAATGCTGAAAAATTTCTCTGGATATTTAATTTAATCTGAATAGGTGGATAGGGACAGGTTCAACTTCCTTTGAAGCAATTTTTTCCGAGTGATTTAGATTCTACCGAATATGGTTAGCATTAAAAATTGCTGCTACCGGTGCAGACCGAAAGGCTGGTCCTGGCCGTAAATAACAACTCCATAAATTTTGCATGAAATTGGTGCTTGATTTCTGGTTTAAGCGATAACAATTGAGCCGCAGAATTTAAATAAACCGTTTATACTGGCCGTATTGAATCTGCAAAAAAAGCTCTATAAAAACAATGCTGCCGAAACACAAGCTGTTTCTGTAGATAGCTATTAATTAATGTTCGTTTTGGTGCAAAAATGTGAGAATGCAATCAAATATGGCATGCACTGTACGTTTGTACAGCGTTGCTCCGTCAGTAAATTTTAGTTAAATTTTAGTTATAATTTTGGTATTGATTATAGTTAAGTCTTAGTATCATGTGTGTACATACTCTTGGGTTTAGTTTTGGTTTTGGTACAACCCATATTTTTAGTTAGTTTGCAGTTATGTATATCTTGGTAGAGGGCGTAATTTTATATTAGTTCTTATTATAACTATGGGCAAGGAAAAAATGTAGTTTTAGTTATAGTTATGGTAAAGTTTTTATTTGGTATAATGGAGTTTTAGTTTTGGTATGGTGTCGTTTATATTAAAACGCGGGAGCAATTTCCCCCGCCCTCGTTTTTTTGGCTCTCGAAGGAGCACATCCTGTTCCTTCTATACTACTTGCACTTGAGCAGTCAGTCTATACTGATATACCTTAAATTTGTAATTCTACCTACCCTACCCGAAATCAGATAAAAAGTTGAGATTATGATTATAGTACCTACAAACGCATATAAAAAGCTTTTAGCTTTTAAAGGCTGTGTTATATGGCGATTTATTACAAAAGTGAGCTTATTACACAAACAGCCTATACTAACACAGTATAAGTTCAAATCCCATAACACTTCCCCTTTTTAATTAACGTTCCCGTCTGTACTTTGACCTTTCATACTGTAGCGGCAGCTCGCGAATTACCGCTCTCCGGTTTCTTAGTGGATATCGTCTTATTTGAAGGTTTGGTTCTGCAGGCATAGCATGTTGCTGCACATTTTGGTTGTACAATTGGTCACCATCTACCGCATTTGCCATTTGTCAGTCAGTCCTTGCTCTGATTTGGCCTAAATGACGTGTCAAAATCTTGCCATCCAGTAGTTTTGCTGAAAATACTTTATTTGAAATTTGCTTGCTGATGATGGCCGGTCTCCATTCAAAGTCTTCTGGCCCGGTCTTATACCATTTGACCCAAACAGTGCTCCCAGAAGTAAACTTTGATTGCAAATGATTGTTCGCATTCATTGTCGTAGTCTCAGCAGCTTTTTGTCTGATTAGTGAGTTTTCTATTTTCCAAAAATCGTACTTGCTTGTTAAGTTTCGCCCATACATTAGTTCAGAAGGACTTTTACCATCTGTTGCTGGTGTAGTGCGATGTGAAAACAAAAACTTTGCGGTTGCTATCAACGCCTGGGTCCAGGATTTGACCACTTTTCTACCGATGGCCAGTTTAAAAACTCGCACATATCTTTCTGCCAAGCCATTTGATTGGGGATGTCGAGGTGGGGTTCTGATGTGTCGAATGCCAAGTTGCTTACAAAATTCTGCAAAATCACGAGAAATAAAGGCGGAACCATTATCTGTTACAATTTTTTCAGGAGTACCCGTCCGAGCAAATACACTCCATAGCGCAGTTACTGTAGAAGTAGTACCAACATTCGATACAGGGATCACTTCAAGCCAATGCGAAAAACTGTCTACAACTAGTAACCAAAATCGACCATGAAGAGGGCCGCAATGATCGATGTGAACCCGAGTCCATGGTTTGTTTTCGGGCTGCCAATGGCCTAGCTGCGCTGGACCAGCGTCATGTTCCCGTTGGTAATGAGCACAACTAGCAACAAACTCGCGCACAAACATATCACATTGAGGCCACCAAAAATACTGCCTTCACTTCGCTGCCATTCGAGACATTCCAGGATGCCCAGAGTGCAACTCTTTCAACACATTCATTTGTAATTTCTTAGGGACAATCATAAGATGACGCCACAATAAAATGTCGTTTATTATAACAAGTTCAAACCGTTTCTGATAAAACGTCAACATGTTTTTCCGGACCTTATTTGGCCAAGTAGTTGCGCAAAACTGAATAACTTGACTTAGCAGTTCGTCTCTTTTTGTTTTTTTTGAAGGTCATACTCATTGACAGCGGTACTGTTGTCAGCCATTGAGCAGTCACCGCTCGAATATCTAAACTGTCGATACCTTCCAATTGTGATTTCTGCGCTGTTGGCAAACGTGAGAGCGCGTCTGCATTCCCATGCTTGGCGGTCGGTCTTCTGAAATCTAGCAAAAACGGCTTCCAAATTTTTGAGGTGTTCCGCTTGCGTTCTCCCCGAAACGACGATGTCGTCCAAAAACCAAGCTACACCGGGAAGACACTGAAGCAGCTGATCCATAAATCGTTGAAAAATCGCTGGAGCCGATGCAGCCCCAAATGGCAAACTTCTGTAACGAAGCAGGCCTAGTGACGTGTTTATAACACACAACGCACTACTGTATTCGTCCAGGGAAACTTGGTGGTACGCTCTACTCATATCCAGCTTACTGAAAAATTTCCCCCCGTTGACTTTTAGTAGCATTTCTTCTACACGAGGTAACGGATGGGAGTCAATTTCCAGCTGAGAGTTTAATGTCACTTTGAAATCAGCACAGATTCTTACGTCTCCATTTGGTTTAATAATAGGTACGATTGGAGCGGCCCATGCTGAATAATTAATTGGTTCCAATATTCCTTCACAAATTTCTTTACGAAGTGTTTGCTCAACTTTATCCTTTATTGCCAAAGGAAATGGCCGCGGGTTAAAGAACCTAGGCTTCGCTCCCTGTTTCAAGGTAAAAATAGCAGGTGGCAGATTAATTCAACCCAAATCTTTGCCAAAAATCTTTGAATACTTTGTAAACAATTGTTTCAATTCGATATTGTCTTTTCCTTCCAAACCCACGGTAGCTTTCGCGTTGTTCAGTTTGTCGACACGATAGCTATTTCCCGGTTGACGGACCACAGCTTGCCAATCAATATTGACTTTACTTAGCCATGGTCGTCCTGCCAAAGCCGGATGGTCTCCCTTGATCACATACAGTTCACACGTTCACACTTTTCCGCTTTTCGACTGGAACCACCCTTTACAGTAACATTCACTTTTCCCGCTACTGGTATTGCTTCCCCAGTGTAGGTTCGTAACTTTACTTTTGTAGGTTCCAGTTTGGTAGTCGTTTCAATAGTTCGCCACTTTTTTTCGCCGACGACTGAAACTCCAGCTCCCGTGTCCAATTCCATGGTCAGCCACTGTGGCCTTCCACGGCAACTCCGTTCCTTGTGCTTTATCGGTGAGATTATGGACACAATAAATGTTTTCTTTATCTTCATCTTCTTCTTTTTCATCGGCTGTTGTATAATGGTGGTACACAGTAGGTTCAACTTTATCATTATTTTGTAGGTTTGACTGAATTTTGTTTATTGGAGCTTTTCGAGGAGTATGAAATCGTGGTGTAACGTACTTATTATTTGGTGCAACATACTTGTTATTTCCCCTGCAGACCTTTGCCAGGTGTCCTTTGTTGCCACACTTGTTGCAATTTAGCTCTTTCGCGTAACAGGCAGAAGGAAAGTGGCTCCCGCCACACCTGTAACATGGCTCAACTTTTGGTTTGCTTTGAGCATACAGTTTTTGACTGGCAACCTTGTTAATTTCCTGATCTGGAGCAGAATTCCGCAACAGTTTGACATCGCGCATTTTTTGAATGTTATCAGACTCCTGCTCAGAAGTTTCCATTGTCATAGCAATTTTGACGGCAGTATCAAAAGTTAGGTTTCTTTCAACCATCAGACGACGTTGAATTTTAGAATCCTTTAATCCAACAACGAATCTGTCTCGTAACATTTCTTGCAAAGTGTCAGCGGTGAAACCACATTTTGCGGCCGATTTGCGTAGACGTGCTGTGTAATCAGACAACCTTTCGTCACTTTGTTGGGTTTCTGTATGAAACTTGTAACGTTCTATTATTTGGGTGGGTTGGGGGTCAACATGCGACTGTAATACTGCACACAAATCCGCAAAAGTTTTGTCTTTCGGCAGATTGGGAGAAACCAGTGACTTCAAAAAGGCATAAGTTTCCGGCCCGATGGCAGCAATCAAATGCGCAGTTTTTAAGGCTTCATCAGTCACGCCTTTGACAATCAAGGCACACTCCAATCGTTCACGATACGATGTCCACGACTCCACCCCTGGGTCGAAACTTCCGATTCCAAACTGCGATTCCATAAGAAATGTCAGAAAGAAAATCGCAGCGCCACTTGTTATATGGCGATTTATTACAAAAGTGAGCTTATTACACAAACAGGCTGCCGCCCTAAAACTCAAATTTTTGTAAATCAGTACTTTCGTAAATTACCAAATAAAATCAGAAGTCAAGACCGAATCTTCCTCAGGAAATCAGGATAGTCTATTCATTCTTAAAGCCGTATGTCGCTTCACCCAGCTAAATTACGAAATCAATACGCCACAATCTGAACTTATACACTACTTTAGTGGAGATTATTATTCGCAATTTTGTCGGCGAAACGGACATACGGCTATAGGCATGAATCGACTCTAATGCCAAAAGAGCACTCCGGACCGGATATTTAATATGTAAAATGAATAGGTGGGTAGCGACAGGTTTAGTTTCCTTTGAAGCAATTTCATCCAAGTGATTTATATTTTTGCCAAAGCAGTTTTGCTCATAGGTTGCAAAAAAAGAGCTTTTTGCTTTGAAGTTGTACGTTTACTGAGAAAGTAGTGAAATGCTATATGGTGTTAAATGAATAGTGACAGACACTAGAGTACCAATATCTACCAATATTTTGAACCAATCACTATTTGTAAGCCAGACATCACACAATAGAGACATAAGACATAAGACAAGTTCGAAAAATAAAGCCAGATATCAGATTGGCCAGCTTGTGAAATTCATGTAATGTTTTGACGCACAATTTTTTGCCACAAATAAGAAAGATAAAAAACAAAGGTACGCTTTTCTTTTGATTTTAAAATAAGTGTCTAAATTATTCAGAATTTATCATTATTGCTGTGAGTACTTCACAGTTTACGCACAGTTTCACAGTTCAAACAAGTGTTACTCCGCAACCACTCAAGCATTTCGCACTAAATTTTGTGTGCATAAATTGGAGCATATTTGCTTCTAGCGCGTGTAAAAAATTTATACAAAAAGTTTCATAATTATGACGAAATTATCGAATGTGAATAAATCTTCAAAACGTCATTTTTCCGACTTTGCTACTTCACTGCTAACTGTATGCATCAATTTTGCTAAGCCTTGGCGAAAAGATTTGCTTTGAAACATATTTTCAAAATATATAAAGAACAATTACCTATCTTTTACTGAAAAAGTTTTATAGTCGCGTAAAAGCGACTGCTTTCGTAACACTACCCCCTTAAAAGCCTATATTCAGTTGAATACCTGCAAAACTTATTAGGTGGTATTCATGAAAGGTGTTTTAAGTCAGTCTTAGCAAGACTAGGTCTTAGGTGTGTTTTGAAAGACTGAGCTAAGACAATCGTTACGAAAATATCAGGTGATTTTATCTGTAGTATGAGATGGCAAGACTGACTCAAGACTGGGTCCAGACCAAGTCTCTGAAAACGCTCGCAGACTGACTATTTTGATTCTGAGCGATTCTGAGCAGTTTGCCCCGGTCGGCAAACGTTATTCTGCATTCCATCCGGGCTCGGGCGCGCGGTCAATTTTGTCCCTTGGCCTTCGCCTTCACGGCCTAAATTCCAAGAGCCCCGTGGTTTGCAGCATAACATTTGATATAACTTGTTGTACACGGCTGCCTATAGGGACTCTAGCGTAGGTTGCTAAACTTTTGAACCTCTGTACCACACACGCAAAAAATTTTTTTCCAAAAAATAGGTTTAATTTCCCCGCAATATTAATATATTGTTATTAAATTTAACAAATATTTAACTGATTTAGTTGATACTTTATATGCATTACTGTTCAAAAACTGCGTCGTTAAATAAATGCATAAACCAGTATCGAGCATAAGATAATTTAAAGAAAACGAGCACACTTAAATTCAAAATAGAGCAGCGTCAGACTAGGCCTAACCCAGGTCTAGCAGTTACATTCGAAATCAGGCAGAACAAAACGCTCGCTAAACGATGGTTTTCGAAGACTGCTTTCGTGCATAGCAAATTTTCAAAACGCAGATTTGTAGAACGAATTCGTAATGAAATTCGTAATCATTCTACATGCTAAAGATAAGCAACATACGTTTTTCTCTAAGACTAGCCTAAGACTAGGGCCCGATTTATCGAAACAAAATGTTCGTCATCGAAAATGTTCGTCATCGAAAGTTCGTCATCGAAAATGTTGGTCATCGAAAATGTTCGTCATCAAAAATGTTCGTCATCGAAAAAACAAATGTTCGTCATCAAAAATGTTCGTCATCGAAAAACCAAATGTTCGTCATCGAAAAACCAAATGTTCGTCATCGAAAATACATGTTCATTATTGAAAAGACAAATGTTCGTCATCGAAAATGTTCGTCATCGAAAATTTTGGATTGATCGAAACATTTTCGATGAACATTTGTTTTTTCAACGGTGATTTATCAAAAGACAAATGTTCGTCATCGAAAGTTCGTCATCGAAAATGTTCGTCATCGAGAAATTTTTCGATGACGAGCTTTGGTCTTTTAGAACATTATTATGTTCTAAATGACAAAAGCTCGTCATCGAAAATTTTTTCGATGACGAACATTTCAACGGAGCTCGGTACCTCCGTTGAAATTTTCAACTGCGAACATCTATAGGTACATAAGCAGCTGGCAGTAATTTTAATATTAATATAAATAGCCAACCTTATTTATTATTAATTAAATATTAATGTAAATAGCACAACAGCGCAAAATATTAATTTATTATATTATTATATTATTTATTATATTTTTAATATTAATATTAATTTTTTTTTTTTATTTTTATTAAATTATTATTATGAATTAATAAGTTAAAAAGTATTAAATAAAAAATTAAAAGAAGTAGAAATGTAATTGTTTATTTTAAATTATAATATAATAAAATAAAGTTAAGTTTAAAATATTTGAAATTAAACATATTTTTAATACAAATTTTTAATATTAATTATTAAAATAACCGTACTGCCGTATGGACATTGGGGCCAACTGAACAGCAGAAAGGCCGTTCAATTCATACCTTCGCCCGTACAGCCATCTGCCACTTTGCCTGTCAGCCATATGTCCGTTCATCTACATATACTAAACCGCACTATTTCACTTTGTCCGTATATACCCGGCAAAGTTATTTCAGTTCAACTTAGCCAAAACTCCCGGGCATACGGACAAACGGACATACTGTTCAAAAATATGAACGCAACTTAGGCCCAAGCTATGCGCGTGTGCCTTAAAAAGTAAGAATTAAAAAAACTGATTATACAGGCTTTGTCCGTATGCCCTTCTGAAGTATGAATCGACCCTATTAGCTGTTAACTGAATAACTGATATCTGCGACCATACTGCAAAGAGAGTCGGCTGGCCGTTTCAAGCATTTGGTTCAGGCGTACTTAATTTAAGACCGGTTCATACTTGTCCTTGAGAACACAGAGGGACAAGAAGGACTAGGGCACATTTCGGTCAGCTGCTGTGAAGCATTAACGGAAGCGTTTTAGACGAATTTTGTATTCGGTCTGAAATTGAGGTCAAATATCTTCATGCCAAAAATCGGCTTATCTGGCCAGGTAATTTTGGAATTGCTCAAGGACAAAATGATAGGGACAAGGACTAGGGCGAGTATATGAACCGAGCTCTGTGAAATTATAACCAGCTTTTCAGCTTTTCTGAACTATTAAATTAGTTCTCTTTCGGCAAAATGATTTATGTAAAGTTTTTCAAAACTTTAGTTAATGTTGCGGAAAAGTTGAAACAAAATAATATTCAACTTTGACAGTTTGCCACTATCTATTGGCACCAGACAGAACCACTAAATTCAATACTTTATTGTACCTCAATTTCAGTAGTATTAGGTAGTCTTAGGTAGTAGTAAAGTATTGGAACTTGGAAGTAGTTAGTAGTAGTTATTATTATTATTAGAGAATTTAGACTTTAATGAAAATGTTCTAATTCAGAATGTTTAGACTTAGAACGACTAATCTAATTTCGAACGCTGAAAATTTTCAATAATGAACATTTTCGATGACGAACATTTGCTTTTTCGATGACGAACATTTGCTTTTTCGATGACGAACATTTGCTTTTTCGATGACGAACTTTTGCTTTTCGATGACGAACATTTGCTTTTTCGATGACGAACATTTGCTTTTTCGATGACGAACATTTTTGATGACGAACTTTTCGATGACAAACATTTTCGATGACGAACATTTGCTTTTTCGATGACGAACTCGCCGTTGAAAAAAAACAAATGTTCGTTATCGAAAAAACAAATGTTCGTCATCGAAAATGTTTCGATCAATCCAAAATTTTCGATGACGAACATTTTCGATGACGAACATTTTGTTTCGATAAATCGGGCCTAGGTCTTGCAAGACTAGGTCCAGACCTAGTCTAAGGCTAAGACCTAGTCTTAGCAAGACTGCCTTCGTGAATACCACCAATTGTGTCAACAGATCATTATACAAACAGTATTACCACATTTGTGACCTACAGGTCTCAGACATTATGAGACTGTAGCTACGTACCTAGACAAAGAATATTTTATGAAACTTACGCAGCCGGCGGGCCGGCGATGGCGCGAAAACTAGCAATTCTGGAAATTACCAAAAATTGACATGAATAAATGTGATGTTTACTTAAAAATCAGCTAAAACGATACACTCAATGCCGCAGGGTCTGGGGGCGGCAGCCGCCAGAAAATGTTGCAAAAAATCTCAATGTTTAGGCAGAATTTGGTCAGTTGGAGACGTTATCGTAAATTTTTTCAGACACGGAAATTGAAACAAAAGGGGAAACGTCACATCAAGCAGTGTATTATACAAGTAAAAGCAAAATAATGTACACTCATGTAGACATGCGTATGCTTTCATAGCAGATGATAACAAAGAATAGTTGGCCACAATGCAGAGGGGTCAGTTCCCAAAAAAGAATTTGAGAATTTTTTATTGTTAGGTTAAATTTGGTCAATTGGAGGCGTAACGGAGATCCTTTTTGGTCGTGCAATAATAACCCATGTGCACAATTTCACTTCTTAAAAATTTCGCCCCCCCCCTTGATCCGGCCCTTTAGCCACTAGCTGCCGCTAGGGATGTTTTCTGTTAACTGCTAACTGATTCATTTTCAGTTAAAGTTAAGCAGTTACATTTAACTGATAATAACTGATAACTGAACTGCTCTGACTTTGAAAAGCAGTTAAAAACTGATAACTGCACAATCCTCAAAAGCAGTTAACTTCACTTAACTGAACTGCTTCGGTTGTAAAAAACTGATTGAAATCAGTTAACTGATATTCTTTTCAGTTACATGCAATAACTGAAAATCATTTTCAGTTATACGTCGAAACATGCATAAAATCATTTGTGGCGTTCTGCTTGTTTATTTTTTTGTAATGATCCTCAAGTTTTTGTATTTGTAGAATTGTCGCTAAAAACATTGAAAGGACAAAACGTCAATTAAATGAACGATCGGACTTGAATTTTCATTTTAGGAACACTTTACGTTCTGCCTATTATTTTATTTGATTCATTGTTTTATGTTTTATTCTTTTCTGCGCATTGTTTTGAGCCCATTCTTCCAAGAATTTATGTCATTTACACTTTACAGTTGCTGCTTGGTTGTTGTTACCTAAGTATAAAGTTTTTGTATTATGCTTGATCCCATGTTGACAAAAGGTTTTTTGTTTTGAGTAGATTCAAGTGGTAGTAATTAAATAGTTAATAATTAGCCGTTAATTAAGTACTAATTTAGTAGATACTACGTGAAAATAGCAAATACATATCGGGATTAGCGGAAAAAGAAACCAGCATTTTTAGAGAAATAACTGAAAATATTTTCAGCTAAAGTTATCAGTTACAGTTAAGTTAACTTAACTGTAACTGAACTGCTTAAGATTTTGCAAAACTAACTGATTACTGAACTGATCTAATTTTAACCTAATCAGTTAACTGATTAACTGAACTGATTAAGATTTCGATAACTGAAAACATCCCTAGCTGCCACCCAATTGGCTGTTTGTTACACGTCTTGAAAAATCTTAACTTTCTTGTATCAAAAATCAAGAGAGAGATAAAAATTGTACACCATTTTATATGTACATAACATGTTGAGGAGTGCAAAAATTTAACACTAAACGAAAACATTTTTAGTAAGCCTATGGTTAACACAGAAATATGTATGTAGAGCAGTTAAATTAAATCTCAAGGGCAATAACACTGTCCAAGCTACACAAACGCTGGAATGCAAAAATTTTAAGGCGTATAAACTATAATGATTTATAATGAACAATGTATGAAGCATACATAGGATAAATTATATAAAATACAAGAAACACATAGAGCATCAATGTATAAGATGCGACAGCGACATACACAATGAACACATCACACCAAAGCTTAAGAGTACTGCTACGCATGCTGTGTCGTTTGCATACATACATATGCACGTGTATGCTTCTGGCAACAGTCACGGCAGGATTGAAATCAGGGCCGGGCCGGGCCAAAATCAGGGCCGGCCCGGCTCTGATTTTAACGCGGCACGGCCCTGGTGTAAAATTTCAACGGCCCGTCCCGGCCCTGATTCAAGCTGCAGCCGGTCGTCCCGTGATAGTATTATGTACGATTGGTTTTAGTTGTGCTTTATTATGTACGATTGGTTTTAGTTATGCTTAGGTACTATTAATACTTTTAGTTAGCTTGTAGTTATAATTTTGGTAAAGGGCGTAATTTTAGATTAGTTCTGATTATAATCATGGGCAAGAAAAAAAATTGTTTTAGTTATAGATATGGTATAGTTTTTATTAGGTACAATGGAGTTTCAGTTTTGGTATGGTGTCGTTTTTAGTATGGTTTAGTTTTTCAAGTTCACTTTCGGAGACGGTTTCGAATAAAGAAAACACATGCCACCGCGAAATGCGCCTAAAAAGAAAGCCGCTACATACCTACATACCATACTTAGCTGGGAACGACTCAAGCAGAAAAAACAATAGTGTCAATCAAAAAATTAAATAAATTGACAGAACAGTAAAAGCAAAATACTTTAAGGGAGGGGATAGTGGGGTGTAGTACACTAGTATGCTTGCTTTTTTTGTTTGCCCACCGCTTCCTTGTTTTGGAACAATACCAGGCTACAAATAAGGGTATGCTAATGTGTTAATAGTTTAGTAAGAGTTTAAGATATTTGCAGAGCAGAAGTCGGGGCCCCACTTTCGATCCCGAAAGGAACAGTCGTGAGTACCCCGTCATATACTTATTACTTACATATGCATTGCTGCTTTACAGAATGAGGGGGATAGTTCACTCAAAACTCTAAACTGGCAACGTATAAATTGCTTTAATTAAATAAAATGTTGATTAGTTTTCGAACGTTGTACTTTAATTTATTAAGGTGGCGCTCAGGGGAACAGACTTTGGCGTTTAATTTTTTTCAGCGACATTTTTGACCATAATGTCTTGTAGGAAAGTTGTTCAAAATGAAAATAGCTTTCATTTGATGCGCATATTGTGATAAATTTTTTTTTTAAATTTTTTGGACAACTTTGTAGCCGTAGCAAAAAAGTTTTTGTTTCCATATAAAATGATTACTCATATCATTGAAATATGCGGTTTCTTAGCTTTAAATTGATGTATAACTTAAGAATACGTTGAAGTTTTGCTGAGTTATTTAGCCGTGAAAATAGCAAATCCAAAATGAAAAACCTACAAAGCTGATAAATCTTCGAAAATGTCATATTTTTGATTTAATTTCTTAAAAAAATGAGTATGGCTTTTTGTAACTTTTTCAACGGAAATATGCAGTCCCAGGAAAGGTCTAATTTTTGAAAAAGTGAAACGTGTGGGCAAACCTTACATTTTTGCGTAGCGAAATCGACTACTTTTTTGGACCTGTGTCCCAGCTGCCGTTTGCGATTGAGTTGAAAATTTGCACAATGAAAGAAAGAATGTGAATGCAGACGTGAAAGATTTTCGATTTTCAAATTTTGGCCCGCAGCACTTTTTGTAGTCCCTCAAACACGACTGATTTTTGAAAAATCGATTTTTTGCAAAATCAAAAATAAAAATGAAAAATCGAAGATCAATCAAGTCTAGATTTTTGAGAGATCTTTCTATTGATACCAAGATCGTCAAAATCGGTTGAAGTTTCGCTGAGCTAGGTCAAAAGCAAAATTAGTGTGAATAGGAAATTCGACATGGTCATAAAATTTGACACATTCACATTAAAGTGCTGAGCTGTATTGTACATAGGTTTTTTTGATGTCTCTTTGATATGCAATTAAAGTGGTATTGCTATTTATTGCATAAGCTGAGCGCCAAACATGAGTTTTGTTGCTGAGCGCTACCTTAAAAAAATAAATTATAGAACGGGACAATAAGCTGAGCGCCAAACATGAGTTTTGTTGCTGAGCGCTACCTTAAAAAAATAAATTATAGAACGGGACAATCAGAACATTATTAGTGAAAAATACGTCATCATCATGCCCCCTTCCCGGATTGGCACTTTCTGGCAGAAAACGACTCATCAAAATAAGTCAAAACTGTTCAAAACGTTCATTCAATTTCTTACCATAACCCGATGCCTATACTTATAACTATGACCCGATGCTTTAACTGTATTTTGATGCAGAACAATGTTGACCATGTAATTACAAAATGAAAAGCAATATCAGCGTATCGTATATAAAGTCCATGGCAGCTACCATTGTCACAGAAGTAGCAGGCTGCTGCTGAAAACAGCAATGCTAATATTATTTCATAATCACTGTTGATATAACCCCTACTTTGCGTTTTTCTTGTTCTAGTTACTATAGTTATTAACTAATATGGTACTGCTTAGGCTTGACTAGTTTAAAACGTACCTGTCAAATTTTTTACACCCAAAATCTTAATCAGTTATTTTATTAAACCGGACGTAGTGGAAGGATACGAATGTGTAAGCCAGTAGATACAATCAAATCAAAATCAAAAAAACAACGGAGAAAGAGCCATGCAACTTTGATGGCTACTTGAATGCTACCTGCTACCGAGCGGGCCCGTTGCACAAAAATTTATCAGTTATCAGCTATCAGTTATCAGTTATCAGTATAGCGTTGCACGACATTTATCAGTTATCAGTTATCAGTTATCAGTATTAGCGTTGCACAAGAACACTAACGTTCTGTGCAACGAACACTGATAATTCACTGATAAATGCAGGAAATTTTACTGATAACTGATAACTGATAACTATCAGTAAATTTTGTGCAACAGTGATAACTGATAATTGATAATTATCAGTTATCAGTAAACGCCGTGCAACGCAGTTTACTGATAATTTACTGATAACTGATAATTTATCAGTAATTAGTGTTTTGTGCAACGGGGCCCCGAGACGCAGACCCCCGCATGTACATCTGTGATAGGGAGCCTTTAGAAAGGTGGGTTGTGGTTCAGAAATGGTGCAGTATTTTATTTATGTTTGATGAGTGAACACAACCTTTGCTTCAGCTTAGCTCTAGTTCGCTGTCGTTGACTTTTTGAGTCAGTAATTAGAACAGAATATTCAAAAGTTTTCACTAGGCATGGGCACGTTTACAAAAATCTGTAAACGTTTAAACGCTCGCGTTTACAGATGAGAAAACGCGTTCAAACGTTTAAACAAGTTTTCGGGTTGTAAACGCGTTTGAACGTTTAAACGTAAACGCGTTTAAACGTTTAAACGTTTAAACGTTTAACCGCGTTTAAACGTTTGAACGTTTAAACGTTTAAACGTTTAACTGCGTTTAAACGTTTAAACGGTTAAACAAGTGAGCGTTTAAACGCGTTTAAATGTTTAAACGGTTAAACAAGTAAACTTTTAAACGCGTTTAAACGTTTAAACGGTTAAACAAGCGAGCGTTTAAACGCGTTTAAACGTTTAAACGGTTAAACAAGATAGCGTTTGAACGTTTAAACGGTTTAACAAGTAAGCTCAAACGTTTAAACGGTTGAACAAGTAAGCGTTTAAACGCGTATAAAACGTTTAAACGATTATGCATGTAAGCGTTTAAACGTTTAAACGTTTAAACGTTTAACCGCGTTTAAACGCTTAAACGTTTAAACGTTTAAACGCGGTTAAACGTTTAAACGTTTAAACGCGTTTAAACGGTTCAAACCGTTTAAACGTGCCCATGCCTAGTTTTCACTAAGTGTTAGCTAAGTCAAACAACAGCAACACCTTTAAGAAATTAAAATATTTGGTATAAAATGGACGATTTAAGATTATGCTTAGCTTGTTTTCAAGAACTGCAGTGTTATAAAATAAACATGTGCCAGCTTACGTTCGAACAAAAAAGCTAAAAACAGCCTTGTGGGCAGTTTTTTCGCAGTTTTGCCTGTCGGGATAAGATCCCATAATCATTATCCTGTTTCCGTTGGTTCAGGAAATCACCCGAACACTGCCAGCATTCGTTAGTTATGGACAGGATATTGTCAAAATTTTCTTAATGTGGCAGTTAGGTGAACAGACCTTAGCTAGTATTTACTCATTTGATGTCTTTCCTTTCTTAATTTTTTTCTTAAAATTTTTTTCTGCAATTTCAGCAACATTTCTTAATCATATTTTTTAAGATAAGTTGGTTAGATTGATCGTTTTAGCTTGATGTAGAATAAATATCCAAATCAAAATTGCTACTACTCTATTTAAAGACAAACATAGCAACTCAAAATGTAACAAATTCAAAAGTTGATAAATCTGAGCGAACGAGAAACTAATCTGCTCCGCAATCTTTGTAGGCGGGACTTACAGTACAGCTCAAAATTAACATCATATGACTCCGGAGTCAGCGTCACTGACTTCATTTTGGAGTCACTGACTGCAGTCAACCTATTGACGTCACAGGTTCAATGTTACTTCCGGTAGTTTTGATTTTTATCAACTGACTCCGGAGTCAGAATCAGTGACTGCGGAATCAGCATCACCTTAGTCATCACTATCACAAGATATGCTACACGCATGCACATGTGAAAGCAAAGTTTCTAAGCCATATAAAATGATGACGTGATGACTAAGGTGATGCTGATTCCGCAGTCACTGACTCTGACTCCGGAGTCAATTAATGAATTTCAAAACTACCGGAAGTAAATTGGACCTGTGACGTCAATAGGTTGACTGCAGTCAGTGACTGCAAAATGAAGTCAGTGATGCTGACTCCGGAGTCATATGATGTTAATTTTGAGCTGTACTGTATTTAGGCTTATTCTCGAGTTTTATTGGCTGTCTGCGAGGTTTTGATTGGACAAAAATAAAACAGCCACATTTTAATTGAATAGTTGGAGAATAAGTCATTCTCCAGCTATTCTCGAGCTTAGTTATTCTCGAGCTATTTTCAGATTGTGCAGTGAAAAAGTAAGAGAATAAGACCTCGAGAATAACTATTCTGGAATAGCTCGAGATAAGAATAGCTAGAGAATAATGTTGGTGCAATCGGCCGTAAAATAAGTAAGTGGCGCATCTATTTTTTGTCAGACTTTAGTTATTTTGTCTTGAAAACCTGCTGCAGTGATCGAGTTAAAATTTAACACAATGAACGAAAAAACCTGTCATTTTTTTATTTTTGAATTTTGAATTTGAGAACTTTTTCTAGCTTCTCCAAATTTTAGGCGCTAGTTTTTGAAAAATTAGTTTTTAGAAAATCAAAAATAAATCAAACACAAACTGTCGGAAAAAACGTCTAGAGTTTAAAGAGATCCTTAGTTGATACAAAATTTGTCAAAACTAAAAAATTCCAATCGACACAGTCGTAAATTGACAAAAATTTACATTAAAGTTCTATAAGGCATTAAAACCCAGTTTTTTTGGACCCCCTTTTCTTAATTTTTTGTTGGACTTTTGATTAAACGCGCTTTCACAAATTTTACAGATACAATTGCGTTAAATACAATATTTCTGAATTGATGCCTTATACCTTCCTTAAGTCTACTAATGAATTCTCTTAATCACTCCTTTGTGTGTTTTTACTGACCTCGTAGTTGTCGTCAAGTTGGCTTTTGAATAACCTTATTCTTATAGATACCACCAAAATAGTATGTTAAATTGAGAAATTTTCCCAATTTAAACGTGTAAATATTTTCTTACTTGCCACCGCAACAATAGTCGTCATCAAAAAAACAATAGTTGTTGTCTGCATTGTTACAGTAAAAATATTTTTACAGAAGTAAATAATGTAGATATAACTGCACAACCTTTGTTTAAAATTCGGATGAAATTTTTCTGAAGCCGCATATGTTACTCAAAAGCAACAACTTAATACTCAGATTCTAGCTGTAGGTTAAGATTTTTCAATAACGAAATAGCACATTCACTGAGTCTATAAATTATCGATGTTGTAACTCCAAATCAGTTAACCATGTGAATCAATGCGAAGTCTGACGTGAAATTTGTAATTTTAAAAAGCTGGCTTTATTAAAAAGTATTTTAAGATTGGAAGCAACCCTCAAGGTACTTTCAACATGAATAGATGCCTAGTAGGCGTAACAGATCGCCTGTGTAATGGCGCTGGCTGATGCGCTCGTCAGTTTTAGTCCACATGTTTCAGTTTCGTTAAACATGGGCATGGCCAATCAGAAGCGAGCTTCTCTTCTGATTGGCCACACACTTATGTGCGTGCTCCAAGCAGCAGTTACTCAACAATAGCAACCACACAAACATGTCTGCCTGAGTGATGATTGGAGCACGTGAGGCCGCTTGCGTGCTGATTCGATTGTTTTTCCCTTACTTTCAAAGTATAGTCAAGGTAAATGGCCTACAGTTGCAATGAAACAGCGAAGTTGGAAAAATAACGTTTTGAAAACCTATTCACATTCGATAATTTTGTCACATTTAATAAGTGTTTACATAGTTTGTTTGTACAGACTGAAAGGACATATGTTGTAGTTATGCAAACAAAATTTAGTGCAAATTGCTTGGAACTTACACTCGTTTGAGTTGTGAAGCTGTGCGTAAACTGTGAGCACTCACAGCAATAATAATAAATTGCAAAAAATCTAGACGCTTATTTATAATCAAAAGAAAACGTACCTCATTTTTTCTTATTTGTGGCAAAAAATTGTGCGTCGACACATTAAAGGTATGTACTTCACATGAGGGCCAGGTAATAAGTTAATTTTACTGCTACTACTACCTTAAGTTCACTTAAGCACAGTACCCCCTGTATAATACCTTAGGACAGCTAATTAGGTAGCCAATTTTTAAGAACTGTGCCCCCCTAGCTTACGACGCTATGAGTCATCTTATGTGTCAATACTACTGGTAATTAATCAGCCACGACGCCATGAGTCATCCTAGGCTTCTGTCAATTTATCTACAATTAGCCATTAATCATTCCTGGTTACTACCAAACTATTAGGTTTACAAAATATGTATATTTAGCAATAGGTAAATCTACCCTTAGCGTAGGTATTCAGCTTGGGTTGTTATGTCAGCTTGTAGTACTTATACGATGACATAATGCTCACGGTCCTGTAACCGCTAAGTAATTGTCCGTGCCCTTGCGGTATGATTTTAACCAAAAACTGCCATTAGCTATACTAAACCTGCCATAACTGCCAAAAAACTATAAATTTAGCCAAGCTTATTATATCAACTTGTAGTACGGGTGATAGGCTACACAATGACATATTGATCGGGTTGATTGGTCCTATAATGGCTAAGTAATCGACCATGCCCGTAAAATGTGCGGTATGTTTTTAGCCAAAAACAGCCATAAGGTACCTAAACATAGCTATAGCTAACCACCAGGTAATAATTCAGCTTAATTTTTTATATTACCGTGTAGTCCTAATGATAAGCTATAAAATGAGCTATTGATCGGGTTGATCAGTCAAGTAATAGCTGAGCTACAGCTAGTTTACCTAAAATACGTAGTCTACCGTAAGCCACCTAACTAGTTTATAGCCACTAGTTGGCATCAATTTAAACGCCCTAGGCTATACACGTGTGTTATTCAATTTAAAAAAACTACCGGAAAAACCACACATAATTCACAAAAAAAACACACTAATAAAATTGTAAAATAGTAAGAAATTAAACATGTAAAATTATTAACATTAAAAAGTGAAAAATCATTAAAATTTAAAAATTTAAATTAAAAAAATTTTAAATTTAAAAATCATTATTAAAATTAAAAATTTACGGAATTTAAGGCTCCTCCCCACCCAATTCGCTAGACTGGAGCTAGACTGGAGCCAGACTGGAGCTTACACGTTAAAGATAGCGGCTCCTCCCCACCCGGCTCCTCCCTACCCAAAAAGCCCTGAGATCCCCTCACTATACTACTCATGACATTGGTGCGAAAAACAGCAGCTTAAGGTGTCAGATTCAGTGAAATGCAATCTGAAAAAACTCAAAAATAGCTTGTTTTTATGCAGTTTGGAATAATTAACATAATTTGGTTCACAGTTAATTCGACAAAGTAATCAAGGGCGTCAGCGTAAGCATGGATTTAGAAATGATATCTTTCAATAAAAAATATTGTCCTGCACTCAAGTTGGAACTTATAATATGCATAAAACAATAAAGAATAATAATAATAATAATAAGTATGTGTCGAATGCTAAAGCCTGACGACACACAACCCAAAATTATTCTGCAAACGCATCAAACTAATAACTAAAAAATTAAGCTAAACTATCTAAACTGCATAGCAAAATAGTACTTTACATTAGTTTGAAATACAGGACATTACAAAGACATGCTCTGAAACCATAATAATAATAATAATAATTAGTCTAATCTTAATTAACTTTAAACGTCGCCCACAAAAACCGGAAGAACCTCCCCTGAGAACGGGATTTAAGGCTTATACACAGCTCTAGTATGACAATGGGTATTAAGATATTATAATAAATACTGTTATGTTGTTTGTTTAAAGTCATTTCCTGGTAGAAAGAGGATAAACATCCTCTTTCAGCCAGTATAACAGTCAGTATCCCAAAAGAAGTTTTTTTATGTCATAGCAACTTGTATGAAATAATATATTTAATGTGTCCTACGACATAACAACATAACATGTGTAAGATGCATTTATTGACTTATCGTTTGTTGCCAAGTCTATAGTTTCTGATTTCAGGGCCGTATTCTCAAAATTCACTGCGGGTAAAGTTATGCTATCTACCTTACTGGTGAAGTACGGTAAAGTCGTATTCTCAAACAATGACTAGAACTAATGTGACAGCTCACGATTTGGGTCAAAAAAGTGCTTTATTTTGATTCGCTGCAAATAAATTATTTTTCAAAGTTTTAACACAAGCGGTCGACAGAAGTTTTGTCTTAAACATTTAAGTTTACCTTTACCCGCAGAATTAAGTTCGAGAATTCAGTTAATTTGAGAATACGGCCCCTGAAGTTTGAAAGTTTCTGATTCCATAGTGTCTTGTTAGTCTTTAAGATTTTACAGAACATTATATACATAGTTGTTTTGAGGAAAAAAGAAAAGAAAAGAAAAGAAAAGAAAAAAAGAAAACATGAATAAGCTACGTTCTGACTAGCAGAATTGTAAAACACCACGTCACACAACAAAAACAAATTCACACAGGCAAAATTTTGAAACGAAAATATAAAGACCCATACGGCAGGATTCGAAACATTCTCAACATCAATAAAAAACCAATAACAAAACAAATAGACTCCTAAAGCCTGGTTCATACTCGTCCCTAAGCGTTGTCCCTGTCCTTAAGTGTTGTCCTTGTCCCTGTCCTTAGGTGTCCTTGTCCCTGTGTCCTCCTGCTTTGTCCCTGTCCTTAAGAAATGTCCCTAAGGTCTATAGGGAATGTCCTTGTCCCTGTCCTTAGAGGTAATTGATTCATATTCCTTCAGGACAAGGAAATAGTCTTTCTCACATGAACTAATGCTCAAACGTCATTGGATAATCTGCGTTTTGTTTAATGTACCGTGAAAAAGTTATCAACCCTATTTATAGGCTGAAAAAAAAAGAAAATCCAAAATTTCGAATATGGGATTCGAACTCTGATCCATAAGTTGAAAAGCAAAAATCATAACCACTCGACTTCCAAGGTATGGAAAACGGGGCGTTAGAACATCTTTATGAACTTCTGGTATATTTCGGGTTGGTATAAAAATTAGTAGTCGAGATAGTCCGTGAATGGCTGTTCTTCGTGTCACATGTAGTAACTGCCGTATTTTGATTGACCGAGTTGCTTGGGGACAGGGAAAAAGTAGAACATTGCTCAACATTGCTTAGGGACACAGGGACAGTCCTTATGGCTGCTTAAGGACATTCCCCAAGCTGCTTAGAGACAAGTATGAATCAATTGCAGCTTAGGGACAGGGAAAGGCAAAAGGACACCAGAAAAGTATGAATCAAACCCGCATAGGGACAGGGACATTTCTTAGGGACAAGGACAGTCCTTAAGGACGAGTATGAACCGGGCTTAAAAGGTAGACTCCTGCTTAGTGAGTTAGGTATATGCTAACCACCAAAATAAAATTATTGAATGTAAAAATTTAGCGTAACTCTGATGCATAGGTAATGCATGACTGAGAATCGAACCAGTCACCTGAAGGTTACCAGTCAATATCACTGACAACTGCACGACTCACTTTTCGAAGTTAACTGCCTTAAATTTCGAGTCACTGTTACAAAAGTGTTATTTAATTAAAATCTAACAAACTTTGCTTCAAATTAAAACAACTTTGTTCATTGTTTATGTCCCACATACCTTCCTGTCAAATTCAATTTCACGGACAGTATATATATTTGCTTCATTTTTTGTCGAAGAATCAAGATACATATGTTCGTGTTATGTATCTACGATTCAACGCTGATTGGCGGTGGCTAAATGCCAACAGCCAATCAGTTCGTAGCCAGACAAAACAAACTCTCAGCCAAGGGGGGGACACATGCAGCAAAACTACACAATTCAATACCTGGTGGGGGCAGAGTTTTATTATTGTCAAACGTTTTGGTTTTCTATGAGTTGATGCCATTTTTTTGTAGCTAGTGTGGGATTTCAGTTTGCTTTCTGTACTTCCAAATGGCAGTCATGTCCCCCACGGTTGGAACACGCTTACGTCTATAGCTTATAATTAGTACAATACAAATACAATAATCAGAAAAAATTGTGAGTTGTAAGCACACATGTGCATGTGCAGCCAAGGAAATCTGAGGGAGGAGTCGTCAACCATTCCTCGTGGGCCACCGATCTTTGCTTTGTGAGAGCTACATTCAAAACATTCTGGGGGGATAGCGGACCTGTCTGGGGGGAGTGAGGTCGGGTTGAGGGGGAGCAATCCACCCCAAACCCTCCTACGCCCATGTATGGTTTTAAATCACCTGAAAACTAGTATATAGTTAATTAAAAAAGTAATTAATATATCACAGATTATTTCTAGACGTGTACATAGATTTATTTCTTACGAATCTCTTCACCAAACTTGTGCGTACCAATAGGTATGTAGCATATACTAATTTCATTTCGTAAAAGCATGCATGCTTTAAGTTTTGTTAAACAAAGATTAAACATTTCTATAGAAATAATGTCAAGATACGAACCAAAATAACAGGAAAAAGGTGTTAAAACATAGAAATCATTATATTTATGAAAGAAATGCATGGTATCGGATTGTTTAAAAATATATAAAAAAATTACCAAAAGATTGTAAATAAGAAAACAAGAAGCTAAATTAGCGAGAGAGATCTATTTGTCTTAGATCACGCACAATTTTTTGCGTGCTATCCTTGGCTAATTAGCCTCTATTAGTTCGGTTCAAGTT
Organism: Trissonchulus sp. WLG1_4; assembly: GCA_030248245.1. Lineage (NCBI taxonomy): Eukaryota > Metazoa > Nematoda > Enoplea > Enoplida > Ironidae > Trissonchulus > Trissonchulus sp. WLG1_4. Next base: position 1,286 of record JASANF010004311.1, on the reverse strand, counting down.
TAGGTCGTTACCTTAATGAGCAATAATTAGTAGTATAGCGTACTGATCTCAGGACACTTTGGGTGGGCAGGATCTGGGTGGGCAGGATTGCCTATCTTTAACGTGTAAAATCCCCCAAATAATCCCCCGCAATCCCCCGACTTGCTTGCTAGCGAATTGGGTGGGCAGGAGCTACCGGTTTTTAAAAATTTTAAACTACATTTTTAATTTTAATTTTTTTAATTTTAATTTTTAAATTTTAATTTTTTAATTTAAATTTTTTAATTTTAATACTTTCAATTCATGTATTTTTTCAATTTTAATTGTTTAATTTAATATTAATATAATTTTTATTTTTTTTATGAACTACGTAATGCGGTTGCAATAAACACGTGTATAGCCTAGGGCGTTTAAATTGATGCCAACTAGTGGCAGAAAACTAGTTAGGCAGGTTACTGTAGATTACGTATTTTTAGGTAAATGAGCTGTAACTCAGCAATTAATTGTCCGATCAACCAGATCAATAGGTCATTTTGTAGCTTATCATTAGGATACAAGGCTATATAAAAAACTAAGCTGAATTATTACCTGGTAGTTAGCTATAGCTACGTTTAGGTACCTTATTGGAAATTTTCGGTTAAAAACATACGGGTTTGTCTTTTTTTTGTTTGCGTTTTCGCTTTTGGCTTTTCGCACATTTTACGGGCATGGAAGATTTCTCAGCAATTACTCAATCGATTTACGTGATCAATACGTCATTACGTAGCCTATCAAGAGTAGTACAAGGTGATATAAAAATTTAAGCTCAATTCATACTCTGTCATTAGTAGTCACTGTTTTAGTACAACCACCTTATTTTTTCAAATACGCTTATGTACTGTGTTTGGCTAAAAAACATACCGCACATTTTACGGGCATGGACGATTACTCAGCAATTATAGGACCGATCAATCTGATCAATATGTCATTGTGTAGCCTATCAAGAGTACTACAAGGTGATATAATAAGCTTGGCTAAATTCTTCGTTTTTTGACAGGTATGGCAGGTTTAGTATACCTAGTGGAATTTTTTGGACTCGAGCAATATATCATTGTAGAACATAAGTACTACAAGCTGATATAACAACCCAAGCTGAATACCCACGCTAAGGGTAGATTTACCTATTGCTAAATATACATATTTTGTAAACCTAATGGTTTGGTAGTCAATGATTAATGGCTAATAGTAGGTAATTTGACAGAAGTTTAGGGTGAGTCATGGCGTCATCGTGATTGATTAATTGCTAATAGTAGGTAAATTGACACATT
>JASANF010004307.1:0-10262 GCA_030248245.1 Trissonchulus sp. WLG1_4 | reverse complement strand
TTTTGTGTGCATATTTGTGCAAAATTTTAATTTTAGTGTGCAAAATTTTATTTTTCTGTGCAAACTGTAAATGCGTTTTTTTCATCTATATAGAAGCTAATATACGCGTTTTTATACCTCAGGCACTACGTATCAGTGGCGTACCTGAGAAGAATCTTTCTATGACTTTTCCATTTTTTTAGTAGGTGGTCAAAAGGCATTTTTTAGCAATTTTAACACTCATAAAGCGCCTTACAAACGCAAGATTACTAAAACAAAACTTTGTTTTTGTACCCCGGGGCGGCAGCCCCCATAAAAATATTGGCGATTTTTCTAATTTTCAGACCTAATTTGGTCAACTGGAGACGCATCAGAATTTTTTCCGACAGAAAAATTAAAACACAAGATATATATAGTAAGTCAAGTCACATCAGACAGGGGATACAACACAAATAAATGTAGCATAGTGTATGCGGGTAGACATGGACCAGCAGCACACCGGACCGTGTATACATGCATAGGCTTTTTACTTAAAAGATATGTAATAGCAAGGCTTAGTAAGCCACAACAGCTCTCAGGGTTGGTTGCGCCTGCGGGCGGGAGCCCAGACAAAAAATGGGAAAAATTTTGATTTTTATGCCAAATTTGGTCAATTAGTGACGTATATATCAGAAAATTTTTGCGGCCGGACCATAAAAACTAAAAGAAGAAGATTCCCACCATCCGTCCACCATGGACATATACAACCTTGCTGGTTGCTGCTATGTTTATGTTGGTGTGCTGAAATTCTAAATATTGGAAATTACTGGCATTAACACAATGGCTGTCAGATGCAGATCCAAGAAATTTTTTGAGCGTAGGGAGCCGGCTCAACTTCCCTTAGATCAGTCTTTAAAAAATGTGTGTGCCATAATTGGCGGGGGTCTGGAGGCGACATCTCTTGGAAGCTACAGCTTCTGTGGAATTTCAAAATAAAATTTTCATCAAAAAAGCAACTTTAAGAGAACATTCTCGTCCGCCAATCCTGGGGTGATTGCGGGGCCTAGGGGCGCGCAGTTCCTATAAGTTATAGCTTTGATGAACAATTGAATTTTGGAAATAAATTTTGCATTGCAAAACATTTTATTATTAACTGTCTACGAATGCTCCCGTGCTCATCGCTGGGATATCTGGGCGCCATTTCCCCTTAAAATGAAAAACTCTCCGATTTTTTAGGTAAAATTTGTTTACAGAAAAACGAAACCAAAATTTTTGTGGCCGGGCCACCTGAAATTCAGACCGGGGTCCCTTGCGTCCATTTTCCAATGGTTGTGTAAAATTTTACTGGGAAAAAATTTCTGGGGCGGAAATTTTCACCATCCCCCCTTGGTATGTATGCCCTTGTTACGTTATAGATAACACACACATAATCATATCAGCGGAGATCAGGAAATTTCAAATGGGCTACAACATCCTCACTTCGTGAGACAATCTACTTTAAAAACGACTGTAGTCCCGCGGAGGTCTGGGAGCTAGAGACTTGGTCTTTTCACAATGCGTAACACGCCATTTTTAGAAAAATAAAACTTTACAATTTCTGAAATACAATTACCGCAACTACTTGCCTTCCGCCAAAGCACAAAAATCTGCCGCCGTCCACGATGCCGGGTTATGCCAATACATGCAGGGGTCTGGGCGGACACAGCCCCCAGAATTTTTCATTTGACATGAGAAACATGCATTTCTATATCCGCCCATCGGGCACTGTGCATTATTGTGCAAAATTTTAATTTTTGTGTGCAAAATTTTAAAAGTGTGCATTTGCACAGGATTTTTGCACAAAAAAAAAAAACTGCTTCAAAATCAACCAGCATACACGGCAAAACAAAACTACATATTTGCTGCTGGTGAAGTGATCGAACACATTGTAACAATCAAATTGTAACAAGCTCGATGTCCGCAGCCTCGATCTGAGTAATAAGACGCGATGCTTGTTTTAGTCTATTGCTCAATATTTCTGTAGAATGCAATAACTTTAATATTTTACAAAACCTTCACTCAAAAGCGAAATTTCATTGACGAACCATGAAAGAAATTTATATATATTACATTACGTTTAACGAAAATGTTACGCAAGTTTTGCGATCATGTTCTTGTAGTTCAAGGCTCATTCACTGACCGGATTAAAGAGAATGGACATATTATATTACTCTAAAATTCACGAATTAATTTAGAAATGAGTTAAAAAACGTCAGTGGCACTGGCAAATGCCAACTTTTTGTCCAAACCTACTACTAACCATTTAGGGTCGATTCGTACTTACAGCATATGTCCGTTCAGCCTGCAGAATGACGTCACTAGCAGCCTACTTCAGTGGATCAGCCAGCGCCTGTGACGTCACTATTTTGTCATTCTGTCGGCAGAACGGACATATGGCTGTAAGTATGAATCGACCCTTATGTAGTATTAGTATTTTTATTAAACATCATAGCGTTATTGGATAATAGTTTACCACACCACCAAACATACTTATGGTCACACAGATGTACATGGGGGGGGTCTGGGGGGGGGGGCAACCCCCGCCCCCCCCCCAGATTTGAAATTCCGGGACAAGCCCCCCCCCCCCTCAGATTTGACAAGTTGGGACAAGCCCCCCTCTCTGAAACCCCAAAATCGCTTCAGATTGCCGTAAAATGCTTCAAAAATGACCGAAAAAACGAAAAAATCGCTAAAAATATCGGAATTTCGCAAAAATTTCCCATTTTTAGGCAAAAATTGGAAATTTTCGCGTTTTTGGGACAAAATATCGGGACAAGCCCCCCCTAAAATGTCGAAAATTTCGGGACAAGCCCCCCCAGACCGAGACCCCGTGTACATGTATGCTTATGGATGTACTAAAAGTATACATAACGGCAAGAGCATGACATTGTTCTTCTTGGTCAAGAGTAACAGCAGTTACTGAGGTGGATTAGCTGTTTACAGCCGGGCAGTTAAGGGAGGGGGCTATCCAAGTCAAAAATCAAAGTTATCCAATTTTGCTTATTTTCACATATTATGTTACTCCCACAAGGCACCTCTACATCAGATAAGAACAATGAAGCTTGAAGGTGCACTTTTGGCTCAGTGCGTTTGTCAGTGTATTTACATACGCAAAAGTGCAAAAAAACCTAAAACTAGCCCTTTGTTTGACAGTTCTAGCACAATCCACATCAAGCCAATCAGGCTGAAACTTGGCATAGCCCGCATGCATGCGCAAAATCGTATGATACGGATTTTTTATATGTGATCTCAAATCACAAATCAAACGCAAAATTTCAAAAAATAGCGTTTTTCAAGTCCGCCAAAATTGAGTGACTTTAGGTTTGGCGTCACTGCTCAGGTCATGGGCAAAAATTAAAAAAAATGGATCATAGAGGTTGAGATAAGACATTTAGGCTATCAAATCATGTCAAAATAATCAGCTTCGTCAGTATTCACAAAAATTTCGAGTAAAGAAACGCTTTGTGACCTTTTTTTGACCTTTGTGACAAACAACCTTTTTTGCGCCTATAATTTACACGTAAAATTAAATTTATGGGAGCCCCTAGTAAAAAAATTGGCGAAAGCATCGGTTCCAGTGTGGTACATCTGCGATGCGCCTTTCCTGAGGCTACATTGTGTGCAAATTTGAAGCAAATCGAAGAACCTAAAATTTTCACTTATACAGGTAGCCCCCCCTCAACTGGGTTTCTTATGGCTTCATTTTACTTTAATGTATCACCAACTGAATAACATAATACGCCCCTTGCTGGACTGTAGCAAAGGGAAAACTAAGCACCCTCCTTATCATGCAGATATAGTTACAACTCCTACCCCCTTCTGATCCCTGTGTATCACATTCATTGTAAGATTAAAATTGTCCCAGACGCGCCAGACGCACTAGACTTGTTACCTTACTATACTATATAAATTTTTCGGTAAAAAAGAGAAATGATAATAACTCAGGAACCGCTCAAAGCAGAAACGTCGTCTTTTTTTTATTAGATGGCAGAAGTCATGGGCAAAAAGTTTACCATTCACAGTTAATCGATAAAAGAAACCGTTTAACCGCTCAACCGGTTTGAAAAAAAAATTAAATTTTTTATACTTACTTTTTTGAGCTAGAACTCCCACAGTAACTAATATGGTGACAAATATTTGTATGTACTATTTATCAAAGAATATACAAATGTATATTGTTGACTCCAACAATGTATAGTTAACTTTCGTTCGTTGCAATCCAATGAGCTGGAACTCATACCGTTGATTCCAACAGTATAAATTTTGTTTATGGCAATCGAGCTAATGTCTTTAGCAAAACCTACGGCTACACTTTTGCGGCAGGACTATGCACGTGAATTTTCGTGACTTTGGTAAGTTTTGGTCTTTGGTCAGCTGACAGTTTTATAATAAAAAACAAAATAGGGAAAACATAAAACATTTTTAAATACAGCATATATTTCAGTAAGCTATGGCAATACCGGTAAATATTGTCTTATTCAACTTGACTGCGTACATAAATTTTCTTATAAAGTGTAATGTGGGTTACTCGTTGGTGACCTACCCTTTCTTGAACTCCGAGTTGTTTGATATCAAGAAAACCATTTGCAACTTAAGGGGGTAATGTCGTTTTCGTGGTTTTTGACATTTCAGTGTAATTTTTGCGCCCACAGAACTCAAGCTGAAAACGGACTACTGCTTCGAAACTTTAGCCACATTATCTTTAGGAAATTATCCCCACTCGGTTTTTTCCTTTTCTAAAAATAGTTTGTAGAGTCGGTGTTATGGGCTTTTGAAAATTTTAGAGAAAAGTCAAATTTCGTGATTTTTGCACGAAAATGTCATTTTCTCAACGTAGAAACGACTTATCAACTATATCAAAAAAACGTGTGGGGATATTATGTCAGTGCATAACTGCAAAAAGTTTAGTAGTTGTTGGCTGATCTTGAGTTTCATAACTGTGGCGCAAAAATTAGTCAAAAAAACCGCTGATGGGGTGTATTCAAATGATAGCAGCAGTAAAATAGCAAAAGATAATCTGCTTTTAAATATAGTTTTTTTAAAGCTAGAAGGTGTAAAAAAATGTAAAAAAGACCGCTCTAGTTTTTGTTGAGGTTAAGTGCAGTTATGGTAGTTTAAAAAAACACCTAAAAACGCAATTACCCCCCCTTAAACGGTGCCATTTGCATTTGCTACAACAAAGTGTAGCCGCACTCTGTTGCTGACTAGAAATGATTCGGACTGTCGACGATGCTGTTAGGGTGACATGTGGGCAGATGATGCCATGAAGTTGCAATTAAGGTGAATAGAACCAAATGATGAAAATACAAAACTAAAATAGGTGGTTTCGGAGTAATTATATATCTAATTCAGTCTCTGGTGTCGGTTGTCAATTTGTTTCAGCAAAAAGTTATACGCTCCAGAGAACGAAATCGCTGCCATCTCAGCCATTATGTCAAAAATTACTACTAGCTGCTGCACCACGATGATTAATTTGAATTGCACCGATGATAGAATATTGTTTTGGCAATAAAATGATGTTGACGGCACAGCCGGATACTAACCTGCTACTTTAGAAACATTACTTACATTTGTACACAACTGACCATTACAGTAATTTCTCAATAAAGTAACTGTGTAAAGTACTACTATAGTTACAGAGTATTAAGTTTGGATTGCAAGCCGTTTTTTGCTTTAAGTAGAACTGTTGTTTGCCTGAGACTATGCTATGTATTGAAACTCAATCCTTGGTCTTCTTATCAGGAGAAGCGTTTAAAAAAGGGTCTTTTTCAAATTATAAGTTTTTTACAAAAAGTTTGCGCCACAGCTCTGAATCATATGATTAACTGTTGGATCTAAAAGCTGGTAAGGTTTTGTACACGTCTAAAATCACCAGGAATCTTTGTCACTTTTTTAATAATATGTCAGTTTACTGAAAAAGTCGCTTAAACGCAGAGCACACAAAATTAAACACATTTTTCAATAACTGAAAACCTGTAAAAAAGTCTGCAAGTAAAATTTTGAAAAAGTGAGACATGCCCGAAGATTTTGACCTTTGCTTAACGTGCCAAAAGTTTGTGCTCAAGATACAAACTGCTCTAACTTGAGTTGTGTGGTAGCAAAGTTAACATGGAATTCACAAAAACCTCGAAAACGCAACTACCACCTTAAATAAAACTGACCACGTTCGGAGCAAAGCACCAAACCTATAACAGGACAAAACTACCAAGCACGATATTTTCTAGAATATTGCAATAACGTACATGACGTTTTAAAACAGCAATTTATTGCCTAACCTGTGCTATATGAATATGAGGCCGTATTCTATGGGTAAAGTTACTCTTCCCTTGTCTACTGGTGAAGTGAAGATGAAGTTAACTCTGTGGGCAAAAGTAAAGTTTAAGCTGAATTATAGCTAGCTGTAAAACAAGTTTCAGCACGTTTTTGACGCGAATCTTAAAGGTAACGTTAGTTCAAGTTGGATTTTGTCATTACCTCAAAATACAACTTTAGTTTTAGTACGTTTAGTACACCAGTGAATAAGGGTAGCCTAACTTTACCAAAATACGGCCAAGGTAATTTTGACAATACGATCCTTAATTCAACATTCACAATACTATATATACGACTAGTCAAGTGGCTACAACGGGTTGCCGACGTACGTAGGGGACCCTCTGTTCTAGGCAGAGAACGCTCTACTCTAGGCAGTCGAGTAGTGGACCCTCTGTTCGTGCTCGGGAGCTCAAATTATATACCCTTAGAAACATCAAAATCTAAATTTAGAAAATTTGACCCCTTTGGCCCTCTGGGGCATGGTACCATAGGTGGGGCTGGGGAGGTCCACGATAATTCAAGCAAAAACGGACCTCGAATCGTGTTCAGGGGCCCAAATTACCCCCAGAAACATCAAAATCTCAATTTCGAATACTGACCTCTAAGGACCCTTTGGACCCCCTGGTGGGATACCCTGAGGGGTTATAAAAGGGTCCTGGAAGATTCTAGCGAAAAATTATGCTCAACTTTAGCGTCAACACACTTATGCTTATGAACCAAAATTGGTTTAAATTTTAGAACTTTTCAATTTTTGTTACCAGTTTTATTAAATCAGCACCGTAACTTACCCATTTAACGAATTTTCAAACGTAACCTTTCAGTTGCGCAGTGGGTTAGCGTGTAGTTTGTATGTGATATTAGTTACATCAAACCAGATTTACCCAGTTTGATTCTGGGCCTATTTCAATTCTCAATTTTTTGTCTTTAATTATTCATAGTGCAAAAATAATAAATCTTTGGCAATTCGCAAGAAATGCGCAGTCTATTTCCAGCCAGTGGGTTTACTCAAAATGAGTAGTTTATGTGTACGATCAATGCTAATCACAGTTGTAAACAGGTGGGTATGAGTTCCAACAGTCAATGCTGTCAGGGACATTGAACTAAGACGCATCAGACGCACTAGACTTGTTACCTAACCTATACTATCTGAATTTGTATGAAAAAAATGATAATGATAATAACTCAACTTGTGCTCTACGTGGAAAAACCATTTTTGCGTCATAACATACGTAACTTTTATGCCTATCAATCTTGTATAAGTAACTTTTTTGTACCATGAACCGTTAACCGTTTACAGCGGTTTAAAAACATTTTACTATACCAGAAATCGATCCTTGATAATAGTGTGATCGTAATGCTAATGTTTTGCCAATTTTTGTAACATAGTCAGCTGCTGTTAAAGAATCTGGAATGTTAGAATCACCATCTGTAATGTTAGAATCACCATATTTCACCAATATACAAATCTTGCTTAAATTGGCAAACAAAGACCAAAAAATTGGAAAATGGTGGCTGACAGCGGATTGCACATAAAAGAAAAAGTTTCAGCTACAATTAGAAACAGTTGGGCCATAACTGTGAACTATGGGTAAGCGAAAAAAGGTGTTGGCGCACACGGGCTGAGCCTAGTTTATACTTGTTTGTAAAGATGTGGGTTTGTCCATACGCGAAAAAATTAGCTTTTTTTGTGACGCCCATAAGGTGTTCGGGCACTGGTTGGTGCTCAGATTCACGTCTTCCTTGTGTTGAAGTTATACCAGGCTGCGAGTAGTAACTTCAATACAAGAGTATTCCTAAGCTACCAAATGGGGGGAGTTAATGTTTGTTACTTACTCTATACATAGTATTAGGGGTATTTACGGATAAGTTTAGGGCGAGTTTTGAGACCTGACTGAAAAAATTAGCTAATACCCGGCTCATACTTGTTCTGAAGGAGATAAGGGTAGAGACAAGGAGAAATTTCGAATCAATGTTGTGATAAATCGACACTGAATTCGCTTAATTTTTCGCTCACGGCCTGAACTTGATCCCAGCTTTGTTCATACAAAGAACTGCTACCATTGGCTGGCCATTTGTTAGGGCATCGCATACAGGCAAATCACAAAATGATGAGGACAATTAGTATGAACCGGACTTCATGTAGACACAAATATCCTAGCTGTTAAAAGCAATTCGTTTTTGTAACTAAGCTTGACCAGCAGATGACAAACGCCTACAAAAGATAGCTGTATCTGCTACAGCTTTTTTTCCGTAGAAATTTTTTACATTTTAAATTTTAGTAGAAATAGAAGTTTGGTTTCTAACTACACTAAAATTTTGACTGAAGCGGTAAACCAGTTTTATTTTTGCAGAATGAGGATAAGTCTTTTACGTTTTCGACCTAACTTTAACTAAGTGTGTAGCATGGACTGTTATTTTGGGACGCTAACAGTTTTTTGACGATATTTCAGTTTTAGCGTTGCTCGAGGGTAACAGTTAATATCATCTTCAGTTTTGGCGCAAATTTTCACTTCTGACGGGAGCAATTGCTCTTTCCAAGTCCTAGCTGAAAATCATCTAAATGTCACAAAGAATGAACGGAATATATGACGCAGATTTTTATTATTATAAAAATGCCCTTCACAGAAGGGCAGCAATGTTAGTAGAATAGGAAAGCGGAAAAATGCTAATATGCTTGTTAAACACCCGGGACAAGTTTTGCCGCCGAATAGGAAAACGCAGCTTGCTAAATGAAGCGGACAAGAGTTGTGTCAGAATAGGAAAACGCAGCTTTTTAAATGAAACGGACAAGACTTGCGTCAGAATAGCAATCGCCCTGCGACACGTCAGTGCTTTCTGCACCCTATTCGCGCGAATAACTAGGAAAAGCATTCTTGACGCTTACTACCACATATTCACATGTCAGGACTTGTAGTGTAAAGTAGATATACAGTTATGTACTTAATTTAAATTTCTTCACATATTACATACATATCTATTTTTGTAAACATCTTTCCCGAAAGTTACGAATGACATATTTTAAATAAAGATTTTACAGCAAGCACATCCTAATATTCAACACGAAGCTTAGTCTACTTAAATGTTTATGATGATTAAACACATGTACGTATAACGTATGTGTAAAAATAAAAACCAAAAAAACAATGACCGCTATGATCGATTAATGATTCTTGTGAATGTACGACTCATTACAAGAATGTTTATTCCGGTCATGCCTTGCCTTTGTAAATAACATCAAGAACCATCTATGTATATTATACTTTTCCGGCAACAGAGCAGCTCATGATAATGGCTGATTAGTTCGCGCGAATATGGTGCAGAAAGCACTGACGTGTCGCAGGGCGATTGCTATTCTGACGCAAGTCTTGTCTGTTTCATTTAAAAAGCTGCGTTTTCCTATTCTGACACAACTCTTGTCCGCTTCATTTAGCAAGCTGCGTTTTCCTATTCGGCGGCAAAACTTGTCCCGGGTGTTTAACAAGCATATTAGCATTTTTCCGCTTTCCTATTCTACTAACATTGCTGCCCTTCTGTGAAGGGCATTTTTATAATAATCCTATCCATTTTGATTCAGCTTCAAATCATGAAAATGTTTTCACCGGTATCACAGGGGGGGGGGTTGCACAAGTTCTGGTTATTACGTAAATCTGGCAACAAAACAAACAGCACGGCAGCACGCTGCAATGCACAGTAAATATATGGGTTTATATAATACAAGACGACAGGAGTGGGTTTATATTCGAATACAAGACGACAGGAGTCCATCTATAACTGTTTTGGCTACACTGCTTATTTTTCAGAAGAAAACAATTCTTTTTTCCTTACAACAACGTTATATTCACGTTCAGCACCTCAAATTAACCTTTTTCACAGTTTTTCAACAAAACTAAGAAAATTCAACATTTGGTCAGTTTGACATTCTGGCACTTTGCCAGGATTAGTTACAATATGAA
>JASANF010004306.1:0-12616 GCA_030248245.1 Trissonchulus sp. WLG1_4 | reverse complement strand
AAGAATCTATTGTTTACTATCTAACGACAAAAATAGTTTAAGACAGTTGTATTAATATATACGATATTTCAGTCAAAATTTTGAAATAAAAATTTTACAAAAATTTCTTGCAAAATAATTTTCTTCAGATTTGGTTTGGACTATGCAAAAGGTTTTGAAAATTTATCTCAATTTCGATATCGGTTATTAAGCCAACTTTAAAAAAGTGACAAATTTTAGTTCCAAGTGAGCAAACAAGCCATTCCAAGTTGGTCATGGTTCTAGTGTAATAAAAAGAGTGAGACACTGTTATGTACTCTTGCGGCCCATTCCATTACCGGATTAAACGGACTAGAGTACTGAAGACTGGACTAATCTTGGTCAGAAGTTATGGATAAGAAACGAAATTAGTTAATTGTAGAGTCTTTTAGTCCTACTTAATTCTTAAAGCTCGGTTCGTACTTGTCCTTAAGAACACAGGGACAAGGATAAGGACAAACTTCTGTCAGCTATTACGAAGAATTGACAGAATCGTTTAGTCTAATGTTTTGCATGCAAACTGGACTTTAACAATACTTTGTTCTCATAAAAAATGGGTCATTTGGCCAGGTAGTTTTCTTGAAATTGCTTAAGAACTAAACGATAAAGACAAGGACAAGGACGAGTATGAACTGGGCTTAAGCGGTCACTGGACTAAAAGAATCTCACATGCGTGTTTAACATTAAGAAACATTACTATAATTTTCAAACATGATGTTTAAAATCGTTTAGTCGGACCAAATTAACTAAAATTAAACTAAACTAAACTGTTCTAAGTAAATTTTTCGAGTTAGGCAGTCGGATTTGGTGTTTTGGTATAACCATTGTACACCGACGAGTGCCTAAACTCAACGTTGAAGCCTCCCCGGGCATAGCGAGGTACGTTTATGTAGGTTGAGCTGTAGTCACAATCATTATTGCAAATCAATAAAATCAACTGCAACACATTATAAAGGGAATGACGATGGTTAGCCTTGTAGCAGTAGCTGTAGTCCTGGTAGTGATAAACTGGTTTAAACCGGTAAAGGAATGGGCCCTGGGTTTTATGAAACAGTCAAATTGGCAAGAAGCAGATTATTTATTAACCGAGGCTAATGCGAGTGGATCCGGTTTCCTTTCCGCTTTCAATCTGGGAGCTGTATTCCGCTCCGGTGGTTGTTCCTTCGCTGTAGCCGTAGTTCTCTCTTCCGTCACTGAAGTCACGTCGTTTCTTATCATCTGAGCTTTGACTTTTTCTCTTCTCATCAGAGCTATGGCGCTTTTTCATCGGGAACTCTTGGCCTCTAGGGAGACTTTCCGTGCCAGATTTTTCTTGAGCGGTATCCTCGTACTTGTACTTATCAACCAGAAAAGCCAAAAAGGCCAGGGTTACAAAACCAGCCGCTGCGCCAACCCCAATACCCGCTGCAATGTTGTAATTCTTGGGGACCACCACATAAGGCAGTTCTGAGATGGTCCCCTGAAACGTTGTAGCCGCGTCTCCAGTTATACAAGTATACCGTCCCCCATCAGAGGCTTGCAGGTCCGTAATTTGCAGGGTACCGTTGGAATAAGCATTAAATCGGGGTATTGAGGGTCCGTTGCGGCTCACTATGGTACCGTCGGGCAAATACCATAGAATCCAATTGTCAGGGACCGTATCAGAATTGGGAAAACAATGAATCTGTAGAGATGACCCCTCGTGGGCTGGGGCTAAGTATTGAATGTCCACTCCCAAACTGAGGCCAAATATGGCCAAAATCAGAGAAATACAAAAAATTGCCATGAACGTTTTGTGAAACAGTAAACTGTCAGCGAGCGGTGTAAAACTGGATTTTCAAGCAAACAAGAATGCAGCGGCTGTAAAAAGTTATAATGGTTGAAAGTTGTAGAAATACACTTGTGCAGAATGCCACTAGTCATGCCATGTGTAATCACCAGTGTGTGTATGTGACAACAGTAGAAGCCAGTCATTGAGATTTAAAGTTTAATGTTTTGTCATTTAATTTCATCTTAAAATTTGACAATAAATTGAGTTGTGCTCATCGTCATCATAGCACTGAGAGTACAGCTGTTTGGTTATAGCAAGAGTACCTACCTACATAATAGCGATATTCCTATTTTAAGCCCGGTTTGTACCTTGTCCTTGTCCCTATCGTAGCTTCGCCTTTTGGCCAGTAAAAAGGCTACCTTGAGACTAATTAATGTGGGCGGGGGCCACCTGTATAAGTGAAAAGTTTAGGTTCTCTGATTCGCTTCAACTTTGCACACAATGTAGCCCGAGAGAAGGCGCATCGCAGATGTAACAAACTGGAACCAATGCTTTTGCCAATTTTTTACTAGGGGCTTCCAAAAATTCAATTTTACTTGTAATTCATAGGCGCAAAAAAAGTTTTTTGTGCTCACAAAGCGTTTCTTCACTCAAAATTTTTGTTAATACTGACGAAGCTGATTTTACACGATTCGATAGCCTAATGTCATATCTCGACCTCTATGATCCATTTTTTAAATTTTTGCCCATGGCCTGAGCAGTGACGCCAAATGTAAAATTAGTTAAATTTGGAGGGCCCAAAAAACAATCGTTTTTTCACATTTCGCCCTTGATTTTAGAATTGAAAATACCACATCAAAAATCCGGATCATGCGATTTTGCGCATATATGTGAGCTGCTACTATGCCAAGTTTGATTCTGATTGGCTTGATGTGGCTTGTGTTAGAACTGTCCAACTAGGGGCTACTTTTAGGTGTTTTTGCGTACTATTGCCTATGTACCTAACTACACTGACAAACGCACTAAACCAAAAGTGCACCTTCAAACTTAATTGTTCCTATCTGACATTGGGGATTGGGGTGCCTTGGGGGAGTAACATATGTGAAAATATATAAGCAAAATTGGAGAACTTTGATTTTTGACTTGGGTAACCCCCCCTTGAGGTGGTAATAAAGGACTTGGACGATAGTTTTTGAAGCAGGTTACACAAAAATTTTACTTCAGCCTAGTTGGTTAATGAGCAGTATCTGTGTGCTCTTAAAGTTAGTAGGTAGGTATGTACTCTTGATAGAACCTAACTATCGAGTTAAATTTAGGTACTTCAATACCAAATATTAGGTAAGCTGTTAAGTTTTGATCCATGAAACAACAATATTTGACAAATAGTTTACTCAATTTCGAAAGTCAATAAACGTATACACCTGACCGTAGCATACATATATGTATGTATAAATTTGCGTTGGAGCTAAAAACAAGTTTCAAACCATACGTTATCAAAATTCTACAGTCTGAGTCACTCCCCAATTTCCGTGTCTCACCAAAAACTGCTGAACCTTGAGTGAGGCAAGAACGAACAGGATTCTTTTACAAAATATGACTGTCAAGCATCAAGAGTCGCAAACATAAGGCACCAGTTCAACAATTTTTGGTCAGACATCAATCGCAAATCTTCAATTTATGTCACTTTCATCCGCTGATAATCAAATTTCGCAGCGGACAGGGACAGTACTGAGCATCCCGGCCGGGATCGCCTCGGAGACCGGGAAGTCCACGTTTGCCGGGACTTCCGTTTCGTCCCGGTAATCCGTCCGGCCCTGTTTTCCCGCCATTTCCTGGGATTCCGGGAAGCCCACTCTTCCCATTGTCCCCTTGCCGTCCTGGCATGCCTTTGGTTCCCGGAGGTCCTGAAAACAAATATTTGCCAGTGTGAAACTGGGAAAACTGGCAATATGTACCGTATTTCGTCGAATAAAGCTTCAGGGCTTTTATTTTTTTGTGAAGATTCAAATGGGGGTTCTATTCAAGGTTCAAAACACAGGTTCAGTTCCAGAGAAGGTTTTTATTATTTCGTGAACATTTAGACGGGGACAGACGTTCTATTCAAGACAGGGTCTTTATTCGAGGAAATACGGAAGGAATGGATATGCCACATAAATCAAATTTGCATACTAAAAAAATCAAATATTTCAGTTAATTTAACAGTGGTAAATTCTCAAATTGCATACACCTACTGACACAGACATGAAAGTAATCGCCGAACAGAAGGGCAGTATTGATTTTTGGTGGTCTAGTGGTGATTGTTTGGTCAGTCAGCCAAATTTCCAAAGCTTTGCTCAAGCTGAGACTGCATATAACATCGGTATCAGAAACTAGGGGAACTAAAATATCGTGAATTCCACGCTTAATCTTACCGATACGGCAAAATAATACTTATAGTGAATCGTCATATTTAAAGATATATTCTTGTCAACAACAGTGCCTGTTCGCTACCTTGTGGTCCCGGTTTTCCCTTGAGTCCCACTTTCCCGTTCCGCCCGGGACGTCCTTTAGACCCGGTGCCTCCCGGCGCACCCTCCTCCCCCGGTTCGCCGCGGAACCCGCGCATTCCGTCTTTCCCAGATTTGCCGTTTCGACCGTCAACGCCTTTTTCACCGTGATTACCCTGAAAAAATTATTAAAGAATGGATTTATGCGGAAGACTATACTTGTTATGCTATCTGCCTTTTTTTACTTCTTTTGTTAAGTATATACCTATATTTATCTAGGTATTATATAAGCATATTTTTGTCTGTATTTATCTATTATATAAGCATATCTCAAAATTTATCACGACTGTAATTCTACTGCTCTTATAAATTAATGTAGAAAAGAATTCACCAGGGCCCGATTTATCGAAACAAAAATTTTGTGAATTGTGACCAGGGAAATGACTATGAGCCCTGTGAGTCAGTCAGATTAGTTCAGAAAATTGCGGATAAGAGGAAAACTGCAGTTTGATACATAGTACGGTTGAGTAGGGGATTACGGTAGATAAGTAGCAAATTAGGCTAAACAATTATTGTAAGCAGCACGGTAAGTAGGCAAAGGGAGTATGGTAGATAAAGGTAGGCAAAGTCATTAGCGTATTAAGTGGTACCAAGAGTACATAATAGGACTACAGTTCCTAACGGTCATGTTTTCGATAAATTCCCTATATTCCCTATAAAAATAATAAAATTTTAAAGTTTAAAGAGCTTTTTACCGGCACGCCGATATAGTTAGGTAAAGTAATTACGGTAGTTATGTGGCAGTGGTTTGGTACTTAACGGTACTACCGATAAAGTACCTACTTAACACGGTTGTGTACGTGTTTTCGACATTCCTTATAAAAATTTATCAAATTTTAAAAGTTGAAAAGTTTTTTACCGGCACGCCGATAATTCCTGGTTTCCCTTTCGCTCCCGGCGGTCCCGGAGGGCATTTCCGGCATTCCTCGATCAGTCGAATCGCCAGCAGGGGCGGATCCCCCGGTCTTCCGTCTTCCCCATTCTGACCATTCTTCCCTGGCTCCCCGTCCAAGCCTGATTCACCTGGCGCACCCCTTGGCCCACGGGGACACGAATTTGTTCGGACGCAAGCTGAAATGCAGAGGGGAAATAAAGCATTTGGAACGAAACAAGAATTTTAGTTATCTTACTGTAGTTTTCAGTTTAGTATATAATTTTTGCAATACACTGTTAGTGGTGTGATTATTTTGTAATTTTGCCGGCTAAACGGACATACGGCTGTGAGTAGGAATCGAGCCTAAGTTGAGCGGTGAATTTACAATGTTTTACAAAAAACTTCGGCAAATTTTTTTATTTCTTTTGTAAATTTTGTGGACTTGTGAATGGCTTTGAACGATCATAGATTTTCAGGTGAATATGAATCTACTCTTAGGGCCGCATGACCCTTCAGCCGGCAAAATTAGGAAATAATTATGAAATAATCACGCCACCTGCAGATCTGCTCCAGATGCAGTAACCATTTTAAATAACTTTAATGTTAAAGTTAAAGTAAGGGTGTATAAATTTAAGTAAGGTTACAGTTAAAGTAAGACCTCTATCTTTTTTGTAGTTAAAGTTAAAGTTAAAGTATGAACCCTAACTTTTTCAATTTTAGTTAATGTTAAAGTTTAACTTTTTTGCCCTATTATGCACTATTAGTGACGTCAATGTTTTTCTATTTCGCCGCCTGAACGGACATACGGATGTAAGTATGAATGGACACTTACACTGCGTCAGTAGGACTGCTATAAACTATTAATTCACTTCTTTTATGTCCGATAGAGCATCAAACGTACCACATCGAGTATTTTCTTCCAGAAAACCAGACAGCCTAGCACGTCGCTCTTGGGGCGGTCGGGTCTTAATCAGAGCGGCAACGTCAAGCCATGCTTCGTCGGCTAGACGGTCGAACTGGTCGATTCCGGTCCGCAGACGAGAGCGGACTGCGTCTAGACTTTGGTGGATGGTGGGTAGAACCACCAGACAGATCAGCACCGAACAGGCACTCAGTACTAGGGCGATCCAGGAGGCAACCACTCCACTGCTGACGGACATTATGGTCTGAACCTGTAGAGGCTAAAAAAAGTATACTTAAACTTAAATTAAAAAAATATGTCCGTAAACTTAAACAGACTCTGAAGCAGAGATGCACGGGCGCAATCGGCGAGGGGGGTGACCGACCCCTGGCGGAGAAAGGGGTAGT
The DNA here is from genome assembly GCA_030248245.1 of Trissonchulus sp. WLG1_4. Taxonomy (NCBI): domain Eukaryota; kingdom Metazoa; phylum Nematoda; class Enoplea; order Enoplida; family Ironidae; genus Trissonchulus; species Trissonchulus sp. WLG1_4. The sequence goes on along the minus strand of JASANF010004306.1, from coordinate 6,120 downwards.
CCTGGTTTTGGTTGCTTTTCGAGCGGCAGCCAGCAAAATTTTGAACTTTTTCGATTATTAACTCAGTTTTGGGGCACGTTTTCCGCTGCTGCCGGAACATTTTTGTGATTTCTTCATTTTTTGCTCAATTTTGGTAAACTTTTTCGGCAACCAGAGATGGGGTGGCGGGTTGATGGTTGAGGGTGAACGCGGTGGATACCCCCTTGCCCCCAGTACATATGTGCATCTATGAAATGACTAGCAAGTGTGAATAAAGGAAATTATAGGGCCTTGAATATCCAATAGGTGGGTAGTAGAGATTGATTAAATCTAATGGGTAGGATTCACAAAGCGCGTTTCGAATCTGTCTGACATGTGACCACTTCAAATGCACTTTGAATGTTTCATTTTGTTCATTGTTGATTTTGTTCATTCATTCATGTTCATTTCAATGTTAGGATGTTTCACATAGTTCATTCGAAAACAACGTTTAGACCGAGTCTAAAGTGGAACGCCTTTTATGCATCCCAACTAGGCATGGGCACGTTTAAACGGTTGGAACCGTTTAAGGGGGTAATTGCGTTTTTAGGTGTTTTTTTGCAAAGCCATAGCTCAGCGTTTACAAATTCAAATCACAAGCGGTCTTTTGCATTCGGTAGAACAATATCTTTCCTAAATGTATGCCATGCATTGAAATTTAACCTTTGATATTGTTTCCAGTATAAGCGACTAAAGAAAGGTCCTTTGCAAAATATTACAATTTTTTACAAAAAGTTTGCGCCACAGCTCTGAATCATACGATTAAATGTTGGGGCTGAAAGTTGGTAAGGTTTTTGACATGTTTAAAATCCCCAGGCATGTCCCCCACTTTTTTAATAACTAGTCAGTTTACTGAGAAAATAGCTGAAAAGCAAACGCACCGAAAATTTAAGATATGTTCTTGTAATTAAAACCCTCTAAAAACGTCCACAGGTGAAATTTCGAAAAAGTGAGAGACATGCCTGGGGATTTTGACCTTTACAGTACTGTCCCAAAAATTCATGCTCAGGCGTCACTTATAACTTGAGTACTGGTGGCGCAAAGTTTACATAGAAATCACAAAAACCTCGAAAACGCAACTACCACCTTAAACTCGTTTAAACGTTTAAACGGTTTGGAACCGTTTAATCGTTTACGGGTTCAAAAAACGCGGTTTTGGAACCGTTTAAACGTTTAACCGCGTTTAACAAATTTTTGTAAACGTGCCCGTGCCTAATCCCAACCATAGCTGCACATAGGGGGGGGGGGTAGTGGGGGTATCTACCCCCCCTTAGTGGGGTCGGCACCCCCCCCCTCTGATGGCCAAGAAAGTGCCCCAAAAATGCGTAAAATGTTGAAAATTGCAAAAACTTTTCGAAAGTACCCCAAAAATGAGTTGAAAATCGAAAAATTCTGACGAATTTTCGGCTGTCGCCGAAAAATGGCTAAGACTAGGGACCACCCCCCCTTCCGCCAGGGGTCGGGCACCCACTCCCCCTCGCCGATTCACCCCGTGCATCTCTGATCCCAACCAATGCATTTCGATAATGACAACGATAATGAATAATGATATTGATAATGCAACAGCTGGCCGTAACGTAATGTGACTTATGGCCAAGTACATAGAATGGATTAAGCCTAGTTCATGGTAGTGCGGAACTGTCCGTTGTTGACCGTGTCCGAGTACGTGTCCGTGTCCAGAAGGTTGTCTGTAACCTTTGTCCGTGTCCGTGTCCGTCAGCAGCATTAATTCATACTGCTATGGACACTCTACGGACAGTGTGTATGCATATAAAATAACGCCTATACATTCTGCAGCGTACCAAGCGTGTGAGAATGCAACCTTCAAAAAATCAATAGAAACGTTCTTAGCACACTAAAATAAAATGCAGCTACTGAGTCATTATTACTAACAATTTCATAAAATTTTGCAATGCGCGTAGGAATCTTATGTGTACGCAAACACACGTGACTAATAATGCGTTCACTTGATTGGCTGGTTGCTTACGGACACGGACAAAAGTTGAACTGAATTCAACTTGTCTTCCGGACATTGACTTCAGGACAGCCTTTACGGACTTTCTCGGACTCGGACATCCGGTTAAGTATGAATTAAACTACTCTTACGGACACGGACGCGGACACGGACACGGACAGCCCTTACGGACAACTATGAACCGGGCTTTAGACGATTAAGATTAAAAATTTATTTGTTTGGACAAGTCTGAACCGAGCTTTAGGGGCTTAACTTGATCAGATTAACTTGATTATTTCAATGATTTTGAAATGATTGCAAGTAGAGATAATTATTAAATTTAACCTATAGTCTGACCAAAAGATTTGAAAATTGAAATAAATAGGTGGCGTACTTTTAGCAGCTCGCTGTACTTTTGATGCCTGAAATTTGGGACTTGTCTAATGAAATTACTGCTTTGCCTCAGTGTTCAATATTTTTGGTCAGATTTTAGTTAATCTAATTTTGAAAATTGCCTTAACAAACGTTTGTGCTGAGAGTCTCTCAAAAACACCTCACAGACTGTTTGTGTGAAAGTGAAATATTGGTGGTTTTATTGTATTTTTGAAGGCCGAATGAATCAATTCTGACTGTTTTAATGTTTTTCCAAGGTTCAAAAATAAAACGTTTGAAACATGGCAATTTATTTTTTGCATTTATGTTTATAAATCAATTGACCTTCAACAACCTTTTTAAAAATTTAAGAATTTTAAGACATTATTATTTACTCCTAACTTAGAGCCGACCTTAAACACGTGACTGGGTCACATAGAGACTGCCTTAAAAGGTTTTTAGATAGTTAGTAAAATTATTGTTTCAAAACAAAAATTTGAGTTGTAAAAAGTTTTTGAAAGTGTATAGCTCCTGTAAGCCAAGCACGAGAGAGTGTTTCAAAGACAAAAACTTATACCATGATGTTCTATTTTTTTGTGAAAGGAAAATTTTAATTTATGTTGAACGGAAAGAGGAGACCCCAATTTAGAAAGAATGAAAGAAATGGAGGCGCCGTGAATCGAACCCGAGTCGGTTACGTCGACGACGAGAATGCTAACCACTACATCACAGCACCTGAGTTTTATAGGAGGCCCTAATTCTCATTTACAACAGTCTCCTCCTTGAAACATTGCGACCTTGCAACGATGATCCCATAGCGAACCTGATGCCTCAAGGGCGGAGCACATTCACACGTAGACCTCCAAGACTACTTCAGTCACAAGACACTCAGAATTTCTTGGCTCACCCGCAGGCCGCAACCCAAGGGTTTCTCAATTGACCCAGAACGATTCTCAACCAAATCCGAGGGTTTTCTTTTAACCGGCTCACCCTTGACCAAAACTGAGGGTTTTTCGTCTTACCCTTAACCGAGGGACCACACTAGAGAAGCTATGTGCACAGTCAGATAGCACACAGCACAAGTATCGTAAGGGTTGAAGTGCCAACCTCAACCCGGGCATGCGGCTTCTGATCCTAACCCACCTTATTAATCGCCCCTTTATTACACAACTTACTTAATACTTGCCTTGTTGACCCTGTGCCCTAGTTAATACTTTTCGCTATTGACAGAAACTTTAATTGAAGACATGGCAACACAATACATATACAAAAACAAAACAAGAAGGATATCTGATGAAAATACAAACTAGGTACAAGGTATACAAAAAACTGCCACAAAAATGCTAAATACTAAGTGCTAAAAAACTAAGTATGCAGACTATATTATTTACATGCATAATAATGATGATGGTGCTTATTGCATGCTTCATGATAATTATATGTTTTTAAGCTAACGCAAGTACATAAATATTGATAAATAAAGCATTAACACTATCCAGTTACAATTGTTATGTTTTATATGCACATCTTTAAGAATTTTTTGGTGCAAAAATGTTTCATGCGGCAAAGTTTATTCTTTTTTCATGGCTTTGTATCGGTCCATTCTGCTGTATTTGCACTCAGCCGAGGGGTTGCAGAAGTTGCCATCCGGAAATTGACTATAGACACTTCGAGTGGACACTACTATGGCAATATAAGCCTTGTTGGATAGAAGCTTTAGAAATGCTCGAACCTGAAACAAGTTGATAGTAATTTCAAGAAAATGCAAAGGACTTTAACTAGCAAGTTTTGAAAATGTATACTATTATTTAATAAAGTTTATCATCAATTATTAGATTGAAGAAATTGATATTTTACAAACTTCAAGAAAGCGTATTGGAAACTCGAAGACGACGACTGTTCGAAGACTTAATTTTGCCAGTTTATATTGTAATCTCATGCTGATCTAATCAATATGATGGATTACTTGTGGTATTTCCATTCCGTGAAAAAACAGCAAAGCTGCGCCCAGTAGCATATGAAGTAGAAACAGTACGCCATACAAGGACACCTCTTGTTGCTCCACGGCGTAGCTGCCAATCGCCCAGCAAGCCAGGTTCAGTGGCACAAGACACCACAGACTGCGTTGATTCCACCTAAAACAGTCAGCCAACCTGGGTCGGTGCTAAACTCGGAGGGGAGGACATGCGGAGCAATTTTACCACTTGCTTCCCTTTCGTGAACCATCATTTTAATTTCGTGAGCCACCGATTTTGCCATCGTGAGCTACCTTCACAACATTTTTGAGAGTTGAAGAAGCACCTGTCTGGGGGAGTGTTTGTATGTAGTTGCGTTTAGGGGGGGGGAAGAGTTCCAACCACATATGGCCACAATTTACAATAGGACCACTGGAAACTAACGGCACTCACTGACAAGACGCGAAATAGCATTTCGCCTTGTTGCCAATTTCTGTTTTGTCTGCCATGTGTATGTGTACATCTGTGTACCTATATCGTGCGTACGTACAGGCGTATGCATATGTACACACAGCTCATTTGCATATTGATGTGCTCAGACTGACTACCTGTACAGGTGGTGGGGTTGTGTAGTGCAGTATGTCTGGCTTTATTGCTGTCGGGACGATTTTGGGGGACGTATTTTCTGTTCTGTTGTATTGCAAACTTTGGTTCGGACTTCCTGCGCCCGTTGTGGCAATCTAACTTTTGTAGCCGAGTTATTGGCTTTTTTTGTGCTCGCTAAGGGGGGGGGCTACCTGTATAAGTGAAAATTTTAAGTTCTCCGATTCGCTTCAAATTTGCGCACAATGTAGCCCCAGTGGAGGCGCATCGCAGACGTAACAATTGGAATCAATGCTTTTGCCAATTTTTCACAAGCGGCTCCCAAAAATTCAAATTTACTTGTAAATCATAGGTGCAACAAAATTTTTGTGCTCACAAAGCGTTCCTTTACTCGAAATTTTTGTTAATCCTGATGAAGCTGATTTTTACATGATTCGATAGCCTAATGTCATATCTCAACCCCTATGATCAATTTTTTTTAATTTTTGCCCATGGCCTGAACAGAGACGCCAAATGTAAAATCACTCAAATTTGGCGGGCCTAAAAATGGCCATTTTTTCACATTTCGTTCTCGATTTTAGAATTGAAATTACATATCGCAAATCCGGATCATACAATTTTGCGCATATATGTGAGCTGCTACGATGCCAAGTTTGAGCCTGATTGGCTTGATGTGATTTGTGTTAGAACTGCGCAACTAAGGGCTACTTTTAGGCTTTTTTGCGTACTTTTGCCTATGTAAATACACTGACAAACGCACTGAATCAAAGGTGCACCTTCAAGCTTAATTGTTCTTATCTGAGGTTGGGATGCCTTAGGGAAGTAACATACATATGTGAAAATAAGCAAAATTGGAGAACTTGATTTTTGACCTGGGTAGCTCCCCCCCCCCCCAAGTCACACGGCTTGAGGGGTTTTCTCATTCGCTATTTTAGTAAACGTTTTTCCTGTCATTGTCATATTTTACTTTCTAGTTTGCTATAGATCATGTCTTGGGTACAATACCACTACTACGACTACGACTTCCGACATTCACTCTTTGTCATAAAAGGTCCTCCCAATCAATTATACAGTCTACTTCTACTTTACTTCTACTATTTGGCGCACAATTTGCCCCACATCCAATCAGCTTAAGGTGATAAAAGTGCTGTTGCTTTTTCGTCATCATGTAGACTGCAAATCGGTATGCGAAACTTTATAAGCGTTGAGTTATGAATA
>JASANF010004304.1:0-58807 GCA_030248245.1 Trissonchulus sp. WLG1_4 | reverse complement strand
TGTTCTAGGGGACCGAATTATATATATATGTATATGTATATATATCTATATATAATGTAAATTACTTGTTCAAATATGCATTCTTTCAGTCCAATGTAACAACATAGATTTCAATGTTTAAATTATCATAAATTTCTGACGGTATTAACGTGTGGGTACCAGAAACGTATTTAAAAAGTACATTTAAGTGTATGCTATTTTTACACAGTCCAAAAAGAAAAGGAAAGTCTGAGAAGAAATTGCTGATCTCTGACATAAAACAGGTGGCGTGATTTTTGTAACTGTTAGCTGTAAACAGTTGCAGTTCGTTCTTTTCGAAATCGCGTGTTTCTTTTTGTCTCAATGTCTAGCACTTTTTGCCAGACTTTAGATCTCATGAAATACTCGTAAGTTCTTTTATTTCGATATTCAATTTCATTTGGAGTCTAAAAGTTGAAGTTAAGCACCTTTTGTGAATTGCAGCCAATACGTCACTGCTTTTTCCACTAAAGAAATAAGAAAAATTAAAAAAATATAATAAAAAATAAAAAATAAAAAGAACCAAATATAATTTAGACAAATTATCAATTATAAATTAGGCTGAATATTCATTTATTCAAATCCTTTAGACTATTTTCCCATTTCTTGTACTTGATCTTTGTATCCAAAATTAGATTTAACGGATTAAATTGTTGTTTATTTGTTTTCTATGATCCACTTCATTAAATCCAATTGGACATTTTCATAAATTAATATGAACTAGATTATGTTAACTAGATTAACTCATAACGTAACATAGGATTAATCCTAGTTCATAAATGTTTGCAAGCCAATGCAGATAAGGATTAATTTTTCTACAAAGTTTTTTAATCGTCCGTAAATTTTATGCTTAGTTAATGAAGTTAATTCAGTTCAACTAATCCAGTTAATATTATTTATCTAAGGTCGCTAAGATATATAAGTCCTCCAATCGTAATGGAAAGAACAGTTTTCCTGTGAACTGCCGAAAATGTTGAAAGGTCTGGATTTTATTCATTAAGAGGTTCATTGGGGAACAAATTTTTTGGCTTCGGTTTCTAGCTCTTGGTTTTTGTCAAATTTAGCCGCAAAATAGAAAACCCCTCATTTAGGCTCTACGCCTGTAACATTTTTTGTGCCCCATGACGTCATATACAATTAACGCACGTCATTAGTAGCTGTAAGCCAAATACGCAAGAGCCAAGATAATTGAAACTGTAGGCTTATGTTAAAGCTGTGTTAGGTTTAAAGCAAGGTTCAAAACTTGTCCTTATCCTTGTCCCTATTGTTTTGTCCTCAAGCAATTCCAAGAAATCAACTTTGCCAAATAAGCCACATTTTTGGCATAAAATTAGTCAAATTTGACTTCAAGACCGTATACAAAAAGTTAGCCGAAACGCTTAAGTTCTGTAGACCACAGCAAATTACCTAAATTTGTCCTTGTCCCTGCGTTCTCAAGGACAAGTATGAACCGGGATTAAGTTTGCCCGTTTGTCCGTGAGCACGGCTTTTGAATGATTCCTGTGTAAGACGCAAAGGCTGAGATTTACAAAAGTGGTTCACTTTAGACTCGGTCTGAACCGTTCTTTTCGCATGAAATAGAATATCGTAACGAAAAATTTCATGTTTCTTCCGTGCAGTCACGCGTTTGAGTTAAATTTGGTTTAAGTTAAACATGTGAATCTCACCTAATTTATTTGCAAAAAAGTGACTATTTTTTTGGTTCCCACGGACATAAAGTGCAAATTGAGTTAATATGTAACAAGCCCAAATTGTTTAAGCAATAGCAAAAGCATGTTTCAATTGTCTTATTATTTTTTTCATAGTGGCAATAGCCTACACCTTTGTTTCCTAGACAAGACCTCAATTAGTGTTTAATGTTTCTTGTTTCTGCGAAACAATTCATCAAAATTTCTGCCTACAAAACTCTCAAACAAGTATAAACCATCCTTTTTGACGGCAAAAGCTGAATGAAATTCAACCTTTCTGACGTAAGTTGCCCTTTTACGCAAAAGTGTCGTCCTTAATAATTCACTAGCGAGGCGTTTTTGCGCATAATTGAATTTTCTGCACAATTTTTTACCTCTAATAAAATTTGCTGTGGCTTAACTCTCTGTTCCTTTTAAGCCTAAAACCCCATTTATTGATAACACAGCACAAACCTTCTGCTGTGTTTTTTGACTCACAACTTTGAACTAGGTGAAGCCAGTGTGTTCAGAATGAAAGATAGATCAGCTTTTCCTGTTCAGACCTTGTTTTTAGAGGCCGCTTTGAAGGTTTATGTTTGAGCTGCTTTCATGTGTTTTCTGGAATCGTATGATTTATTATGAATGACATTGTGACTTGAGTTTTTCATGAACGCAAAGGTCGGAATAAAAATATACCTCTTGTTGGAGAACCCTTTTATTTACCGCTTCAAACAAAGTGGACTTCATTTTTCAACATTATGTCAACCCGGCTTAAACGGACTGAAGTTTTCGCGCTGTTTTTATACACTCACAATTAACTAATTTAATTAAATGAGCATGCTAATCGTCCTACTACATACATGCGTTTGTTATATATCTTTCAATTCAACGGTTGCTTAAGACTGATTTTTATTTAAAAATTACTGAATTGTCTAAATAATTTAGTCCATTTAGTCAGAAATGCTGTTTCTAGGGGACTTATTCAACATTGGAGCGTGGGATTAGATTTATTTACTTTATTTATTTAAAATATATTTTTAATACTTTATTTATTCATTTTTTATTTGATACTTTATTTATTTAGTTATTATATATATTTATTTATTTACACTACTTGATTAATAATGCATAGTTTTATTAGGCTTAAATTTAATCCGTTGAATCCAATTTTGGCTTAAAGGCTAGCTAAAGCTACAGGGCTTAGCTACATAGGACGACTTATGATTTGTTGCTGAAAAAATAGGTAGTAATTTGGCGCAGGTTTTTTCGCTGAAAAACATATTCGGGTTATGAATTTATGAATAAACAGTTTTTATCACAATACATCATTCAGCAATCTTTTTACGTTGAAAATAACAGAAAAATGCAAGAAAAACTTCCCCTGAGCGTAAACTATTGAAAATGAATTCTCTTTTCCGTGCCTGGTGTTTTAGCGGAAGTAAGTTGAAAGCTTTAGGGTGAAAAAAGTTTTAATATTTCCAATTGAATGCGTAAAAAACTTTTCTCAAGTTAAGTCTGGCCTGTCAAGTCTGGAGTTTGTCAGATTCGAGCGGTAATTTCCGATTTAGCTCAGGGTTCCCGAAAGGGACACAATAGCTAAAGTCTGACTCACAGGAAAACTTTCGACTTCGAGCGCTTATAACACAAAAACCCAATTCTGTGACTTTGTTTTGTTTTCCATTCATTGCTCTATCGAAAGGCGAGTTTGCGATCTCTCTACGACGCACGAAACCTAAGAAATTGCAACAAACTAGGTGTTAGAGTCCGGCTGCCTAAAATAAGAAACTCTAGGCATCAAAGGTTTAACTTTTACAACGGCTAACCACATATGAGGCAAATCAAGTTATTACGTTTGCACGTGAGAGATAGTGACTTGATTACTGACGTTTGAAGCGAGTTGGATGAGCTCAGCAAAACAGAAGCTGTATCAAATCTTCTTCCAGAAGCGGTCTCTTGTATTTATCACAAGTCTTTGTCAGTTGTGGCTGACGTTTTTCCACAAAACATCAAAAAAGGGTTGTCAATTGCACAATTACAGTGTCTGAGCAATAAAATTGCGTATTCTTCTGTCGTCGAAGTCTGTCAAAAACGCAAGTATGGGCTTCACAATACACTAAACCATACTGTTTCTGAAAGTTCTTATTTTTAGCTTTGTTATTTGGCTTGTTAAAGCCAAGTTACAAAGGTACTTTATCATGTTTTAGTAATTGTATTCAATGGTAACTGCGTAATCAGTGTCTGTTATGGAGGCGGTTCAATATTCTCTGAATGGTTTGAGTTTAGTCAAGCGACACTTTTGGGCTCTCTTATGGGGATGTTTCTGTTTTGGTTTTGAGTTTGGATGTCGGTCGCGTTAAATTTTATTCTCTGAAAAAACACGTGATTTGTTTTAAATAAATATTGGCTGTGCAAAAGCACGTGTGCAAGATAGGCCAGGCTTTGAGGACAGAATTTTTGTTTTAGGCTTAGGATTAGGTTCAGGCTTATTTTAGGCTTAGGCGAACAAAATACGTTGATGTTATTTTACAAAAACAAAATACAAAACCGTTGAGAACCTAACGAGATTACTATTGGCTTATTTACTCTCTCTAGCTAGACGGATTTTAAAATTTAACATCTATGCGACTGTATTGGGTCAAAGGTCAACACCTTAATTAATCCCAACCCACGTATCTGCTGCTTTTGTTTTTAATTGCTACTGTAAGGGTTTACATGTTTCAGATTGGGTGACATTTTATTTTACCTGCCCCGCCATGCTTTGTACATATTATTTAATTTTCGTATGTCAGATTATATTGCTTATTTCTTGTATAGTCGCCAAGGATGATCCAGGTTAGTCTTGGTTGCGTCAAGAGTACATAATGGCAAGAGTATGACACTTCTCATTGGTAGCTTTGTAGATAGATACATTAGCGACGGACCGAAAACAGAACCTTGACCGAGAAATCATGTTTTGTCGCAATTATTAGCCCTCAGCCAACCAGATTGTAGCAACTTTTTAGATATTTCTACGATACCGTAATGTCATGCTGTGGCTACAGCCAAAAAGCTGATATCTGATTGGCTGATGGCTAATGTTTGCTGGGCAGGGTTTGGATTCTGTTGGTCAACCGTAGAGTTTTAGATAAAAGGGAAAATGCTGGTAAGGGTCTGTTCTCGAACCGTATTGCACGCTAATTGGCAACACTTCTACTGCGCTGCCAAGCTGGCCAAACGGAGTAGTGTCATACTCTTCCCATTATATACTTTTGCTGAAATTAGCTTTACTCGCTGTCTAAATTTACTTAGGTAGGATTACCTATGCAGATGCATAGTACGCAAAGTTTTTAAAATCTGAATGCCAAAGTACACATTATCTTCCATAAAAATTTTTACCTACCAAATTTAGCAATGGTCACAGTTGATACAGTCAAAAAATATTAATTTGTTTGGCTTTTAAACTAGTCTTAATCTCACAAATTATTCCTGTACTATAAAAGTGGCGCTTAAAATTTTTTATTTTTCTAATAACTTTTTTACAAGTAAACAATTTTTCAACAAATCTCAAAATTTTCCACCATGAAGTTTTTTTAATGGAAATAGTTTTCTCATTGTTTCCGACATATTTAGTTGCTTTTTTCAGTTTTAGTCGCACTTTTTTTCGTCTTCGTTGCAGTTTTTGAAACAGTAGTGGTGGTTGGCTCACGTCGCATTAATTTCAAAAAGTTTGCCAAACTTTGTCGACCAATCGCGGCGGTGTCTGGCTCTCCTGCCGTGACGCTATGCTCTGAAGGCGCTCGGATGCGAAAACCATCGAGCGAACTTCTTCTTTGTTGAAATCTAATTTGTTTCAATTTCATCAGACTAGCGGGCGCTGTCGTTCTTGACTCCTCTCTCGCCGCCGAATGGGTGAAAAGGTCACCCATTAGATGGTCTTCGTGTTCTAGGTTCACAGCTTCCGCGGGAGACAGCAGTTTTCGTCCCTGCCGTGGAAAAGAGAGTTCTGGTTTCGGCATTGCAAACAGCCAAATGTGTCCGTCCGCGGGCAATTTGTCTGGTTGCGGTCGCGTGATTTTCTGACATCTTCTTGGCAACATAAGGCAGGCTCCGTCCACTCGAAAGAGTATATTTGTTTCAGGTGGATCCTCGTCAGTTCGGTCGACGACACAGCTGCCTCTGACCAGAATCAAGTAGTTGTCGTCGGGGCCGCGTAGATATCCTCGGTCGTAGTCAGCTTCCATCAGATGCAGCACTTTCCCGGCATTCATTGATTGTTTTAGGCGCGCGGCGGGCCAGTGGCGATATTCCTCGTGCATCACGAATACATCTGTGTAGATCTTCCGCACACAGTTGTAGTGGACAAGATTGTAGAAGACCGCTTTGTTTTCGGCGAAAATTCGGAGCATCGTTTTCTTCGGTATGCAGATTACCTCCGTTGGCAATTCGCAGCTAATTTCCGCCGTTCGGGGAACGTTGCTAAGCACTGAGATTTCACCGATAAAATTCCCACGACCGAAAAACTCTTCGTATACCGTTTCTAGTGCCGCATTTCTCACTGTGATTTTCAGCAGTCCAAAAGATACTACATAAATTCCATCCTCCCCGCTTGATCCTTGTTCGCACAGAATTTCATTTTTCACCAAACACTGGACCTCAGATTCATTTAGAATGATTTCCAGGGTTTTAGGTCCACCGGCCTGAACCCAAGTGAGCGATTTTAGGATATCTACAATCCCAGGCGGCTCCAAAACCGAGGGTAACTCCCTGAGAATGACTGCTTCGTTCATACCCACGAAATATATCAGCATCAGATATTCCGTAGTCACTATTTCCCCAATACTCCTCCATTCTTCGATTTGGCGCAACAAGCAGTGACCTAAATATCGAATCGCGTTGCGGGTCAATACGGAGCACATTGCAGAATCGTGCTCAACCGATAGTTCTCCCAGAAGACGCATAGAACTGATCATATTGCTCTTGTGGTGGCCTTGTACCATTTCCTTGATTTCATTGGCCTCGGGGGGTGTAATTTCCTAAAGCAATAAAAGAGTCATGTTATACGATAACGTTATTTCTATTAGTATCCAGTAATTTTTTTCTATGACCTAGGAAACTGTTCCCACTAAGCAGAAATAAGAAGTCACAGAGACGAAATAAGGTCTCATTTTGGCGAGCATGCAAGAAAATTTAAATTTTCGGTCAGCTATTATGAAGCATTAACAGTATTGTTTTATCTTTCTTTTTTTGCCTGACCTGCACTTTACGCCAATTTTTATGACCCCAGACCGTTTTTTTGGGACTTCTTAAGGACAAAACTTCAGGGATAATGTATGCAAATAATGACGTTGAACCGTGCATTTAAGGATGGAACCCTTTGTGTGTATAGTGATTTGCGGAGAGTTAGTCCTAATCCTACGCACCGCACCCCTGGGCTGCATCAGCCGTACCTCACAGATTGCCTTTCTTATTTTTAAACTTAAGTTTTAAGTATCACAAAACTTCAACTTTTTTTCCACGTTTCAAAATACCAACCTGGCCAGTGGCTGGTAGTGTAGGCGAATTGGTTTTAATAATATAGTCAATCACTCGTAAAACATCCTCTTCGGCGACAATAAGGGCTCGTAAAATTTCATAGGCACGTGTTAGCTGATTGTTCCGCTGTTTTTGAGCAAATTTTACTGTGTACGGAATAACCACACGCAGAAATCTAAGAATTTTGAAGAATCGGATGAATAGAAGAACCACTAAAAATAATGAAATGACAATTTTTTATATTAAATTTTTTTAAAATTTCAATTCAAACTCCGCAATGTGAGATTGTTTAATGAGTTTTTAGCACTCTTTTTTAAACTTTTTTAAAATTACAGTCGTATTATTTAATTTTCTGTGAAATTTTTCTAAATCCTATAGTTTATATAATATAATAGTTTAATAAGTTTAAAAGTTTTAATAAGTTATAATAGTTTTTATTAAGTTTCTAATTCCTATAATAGTTTAAAGCCATACCTTGCTGCATGTATTTTTTTGTTTCGTGAATTTTTGTAAACGTTCAGTCAGAATTTTCTATTTAAAAAGTTGGTTTTTATGAAACTTATATTTTCATATCACAAAAGGTATTTAAGCTTTCGTAACTAAATATTTAATATTAAAATAGTCATTTTATAACATAACTAATTATTTCAAATTAGTTTCAGTTTAATTTTTTTTAAATTTTTCAAATTTTTAATTTAAATTTAAAATTTGATTTTTAATTTAATTTTAAATGAATTTAATTTTTAACATAAGTGTTCTTACATTCAGTGTAGAGCACCACAGTCATAATATCTTCAATTTGACTCAAAACAAAAATCAATAATAGATCGATCGCACTGATAATGGCAAAAACACAGTCCATAATATTCCATCTGGTATAAAAGCAATCTCTTCCAAGCCCTAGCATGCAAATGACCCATTCCGCTATATAAAATCCGAAGAATACTTTATTCAGTATTCCAACGATTGGCGGAGGCGGTGTCACGTCTGTCTGATGGTCGGTTGAATTTGTCGCAGCATGGCCTTCTTGTTCTGCGTGTGCGACAAAATAGGGTATTTGTAAAATCGTAATGGCAATATGGGCAATAATAATCACGTAGATGATTCCCTGGAAAATTAGACTCTCGTCTAAACTGTAGAAAAACTGTCTAACTTCGTTTTCTGGGGGGTCAGGAGGTATAGGATCCGTTAGTAGCAGTTTATCGCGAATAATCGTGAACACCGATTCGAGTTTTGTCCAAAATTTGCTCACTTTATAGTACTTTGTAAATAGCGTTTTGGGTACGGTGACGTATTCTTTGTACCCGAGGGCAACGTCAACCCCCCACAGCAGAATTCGGTTACTTTCAGCGGTAATTTCGCCATTCTGAAATTGTCGCAAAAAACTCGTTCGCATGGCTCGTAAAAAACCAACTCTCAGTCTGCGATCTAGTTCGAACTCTCTTGAACTACTCGACGCGTTTATGCTCAGTCTATGCGGATGACTGACTAGTTTTAGTATAAGTCGATCGGATAGAATCGTTTTGATGGGGGCTTGGGCCGCTTCAATGAAAGTCGCCGCGGACAAAGCAACAATTTTCCAACGCGCTGTAGACATTAACTTATCCTGTTTGATAAACTTAAATTCTGTTTTGTACAAATTGCACAGAATAAACTTCAGCTGTTTAGTATGAAGTCGAGTTATAACCATGCGTTTTCGGCTCATAAAAAAAGTTAGCTGAGGCAAAACAGACGCTTTGACGATTAAGCTAGTTAGCACAATTATGGTTAAAGTAAAAAGCATTCGATTTTCATGCATGGTTACGGTTTCAGCATTACAACGCAACGCCAGCATCAACACAAGAGGTCCGCTTACATTACCGCACATTTTAATCATTTCCTGTATAGGATTCGTGGTCTGTAGCTTAAGCCAGACTGTTACGCGCCAACTAACCAATACTCCAATAAGATGAAGCAAAAAACACGCAATACCAACAATCACGCTTAGACCAATTTCCTGTAGCGATTTTTGCGGCCCAATTTTGTACATATAGGCCCCCGCGTGCAAACCGGCGATGTAAAAAATCATAAAACTGCTCATGAAATACAGGGCTTCCATTATATCCTCCAAAAGAGAAATAGTACGTGCCGTTACTGTAACTCTCTTACTACTGAAATACAGTCCGTACTGTATTACTGCGTGAACGCCGCTAAAATGGCCGAACTCGCAGACAATATGACACGTATACATGCATAGGTTGAACATGATGATATTTCGAATGGGGTTTCTACCGTAAGAATGCATCACGTATAGGCAGAATTCAGCCATAATGGTCACTAGAACTGTACTTAGTAGATTTAGCAGCGCAAAATACAGACTAAGATTTCGCCGTTCAAGTTGCAATAAATTCACACAAATCCCCAGTAAAGATACACTGAGCATCGTTTTGGTTTCGACGAAAAGTAGCGTCTCCCCTGCCAAGCCCATTGTTCTGAGATGAAAGCACATAGCTACTGTATCCCCCATCATCGATGCCAAAGCAAACGTACCCAAAGGCAAATAGGTCAGATAGCGACTGTTTAGTGTCCAATGTTCTTCGAGATGTAGATGCTTGGATAGAAACCTATATAGCGTACCTATGGCAAAGGCAGGTGCTATCATACTGAGTATGGTATACATTACGACTGTAAGAATTTTTTTGGTCTCAAATATATGCACTGGATATGTAAATGAGGCAGACAAAATTATGAGAGGCGCCAACAAATGGTATATATGACTTAGGCCCCCGTTAGTTGCAAAAAACTGCAACATGTACTCATGGCCTTGTGCCCTTCCGTGAGCCACTAGCAAACCCCCGGCTATGGATATCAAGAGCAATAGAGCAGAGTAGTTCAGCGGTAAATGTTGCTCCCTACGTTGTCTTAGCGCTGACATCAAGAGTAAGCCCAAGCCCATCGCTATAATACAAGAAGTCATGTAGAATAAGAATGCTTCTTCCTGATTTTCCTGCAACTCTGGTTTATGGATGGAATTTTCGGTTGTTAAATTGATTTCTGGTTGTTTCGCGGATGTGTCAGTTTTTAGGTACGTCGTAGTTGACATGTCTCTAAAGGCAGTTTAGGTTCGCTACTGAATTGATGTTATTGATTGTTGATTGATCAAAATCTGATCTGAAATGTTTCAATCACACTAAATGCATAAAATACTGATCCCTTGAATATCATACAAAACCGAGAACTTAATAGGCTGCATACTTAATAGTCTTTCAGAATTATTCACGCGTAAGGTTAAGGCTGTGAGCATAGTTCATACTTGTCACATGGCTTCTATGTAATTGGCCATGCTACAAATCTCTGATATTTGCTGGTCCTGTGACAGCACATCTCTCAAGAGTGCACTCAGAGATTTGTTGCACTCTCTGAACACACAGTGAGCATCAACAAATTCGCCTTAGCGTGCACTCACAGATTTGTCGCACCAAGAGTACATAATAGGAAGAGTATGACACTCTTCCTATTATGCCTAGCAGCGCGCGTCCAATGCGCAGCGCGAAATAGGCCTTTTATGTACGGTTTTGAGGGGGGGGTACCCCCCCCTCAACTGAAGACCCCGTACTCAACTGAGGGGGGGGTACCCCCTACTCAGTTCGATACCCCGTGCTCAACTGAGGGGGGGGTACCCCCCCCTCAACTCAGCACCCCGTCTTCAGTTGAGGGGGGGGGGTACCCCCCCCCCTCATTTCAAGACACTGACAAAGTCTTTGCGCTACCCCCCCCCCCCCTCAGTTCAGTACCCCGTCTTCAGTTGAGGGGGGGTACCCCCCTCAGTTCAGCACATCAACAAAAGTCCTTGTCAGTGTCTTGAAATGAGGGGGGGCACCCCCCCCTCAACTGAAGACGGGGTGCTGAGTTGAGGGGGGCCCCTCAGTTGAGCACGGGGTCTTCAGTTGAGGGGGGTCCCCCCAAAACCGTACATAAACGGGCTATTTCGCGCTGCGCATTGGACGCACGCCCGTAGGCATAATAGGAAGAGTGTCATACTCTTCCTATCATGTACTCTTGGTCGCACGCTGCTCAGAAATAAGAAGGAACCTTAAAAAGACAAGGCAAGAATCGAACAAATGCGCCCAAATCACCAGGATTGCCAGCTAGACGTCGTAACCACTCGACTACGGCTGCTGCACAACTACCTTGACAAAAACCCAAATAATGATGACAAGTGGTGTATGTTAAGTACTACGTAGTATGTTCAGTCTACACTGCATCGTGCATTTAGATAGGCATGTTCATGCACAGCAAATGATATTACTGTTCGATAATTTATTGTCATTTAAAAAACTTAACGTCGAAGGTAGCGTAGCCGAGTGGTCTATGGCACTGACTGGAAAACAAAAGTCAGATATGCGTGGGTTCGAATCCAACCGCTACCTATAGTTTTTCTTTTTTACGTGTCAAAGCCATGTGACAAGTCGGTTGTATCATGGCCAGCGCTGACACTCAGAGATTCGTATGCAACTCTGCTTGGAAATCCCTCGTGAAAAGCACTCGTGCGCTGCGCGCACTCGTGCTTTCCACTCGGCGCTTTCCATCGCATCGTGCATACAAACCTCTGAGTGCACTTGCAGCCATGCTACAACCCTTACTTGTCCGTAAGGATGTTTATGTCCGTAAGCTAAAAGTCTTTTAGTAGAAATACCAGCTCCAGGCTCGACAGATACAGGTGTACATACATACGTTATTCCGTCACAGACACTAATATGGACAATATTTTAATATCTTTTTGTATTCGTAGCATTCTTAGTTATTTAATATTCTTTTCTCAAAACTGGGCAATATTCTCAGACAGCGACTAAAGTCAATCCTAAACCTAAGACTGGTGGAAAATTTAAAGTTTGCTTGTTGTTGACTAAAATGACTATTTGGGGTAATTGCTGAAAGACGTTTTCTAAAATTACGGTTTTTGTTGCCGTTTACAAATGTATAATTAATTTTAAAAAGCACTTAAAACATGACTCACATAGCAGAACAAAGCAGCATATCTACTTTCAATAAAAACAAACAAGAAACATTGTTGTTTTTAAACTTCAACATTAGCGAAACATGGCTTACCATTACAATTATTGCAGAATAACAACACTGTGAATTAGGTATTTCCCAAAATCAGTTTCGATTTTAATTAGCTAGATCGCATGACACAGTTTTCAAGTTTCAAAGCTTGAATGTCAGTTTTAATTTTCGTTTTATATAGTAGTTTTCATTTTAATTTGTTGCATTTTTATTTTAATTCTCATTTCCTATATTTTATTTCAGATTATTCATTCGTTTTTTCGCCAGAAGAAATAAAGTCAAAAGAATCAGTGGAAAATGTTATGCCAAATATGGGTATGCTAAAAAATAACTAAACTATATTAGGGTTGTTTTGATGTGACTTTTTTCAATTGATTTGATTTGATTTGATGTGGGAGTTCTAAAATTAGTTTTGATTTGATGCAGCTGTCCAGAAAAGCAATTGATTTGATTTGATTTGATTTGATGTGAGAAGCTGAATTTGCAATTGATTTGATGTGAAAAATAAATCAGAAATTTTAGTTTTGGTGCGTTTTGATGCAGTTATGATGCAGTTTTGATGTGTTGTTAGAATTTATTGTTAAACCTACAATAATTAACTGTTAAACCTTTAATCACAATATTAGAGCGGTATGACTCTTCTGCGTGTCAACTGGCTAGAGCTGTCTCGGAAGGGAAGCTGTTAAAAGGGATGTTTAATAAATCGGAAAATTGTGCAAAAAGGCAATTAATTGGAACTATAAATGCCCATAGGGAGGGGGTAAAGGGGTAACGGTAGCACCCCTCACTCAGGTGGGTCGTCACCCTCCCCCCCTCAGCCAGCAGGCACCCTTCTCAACAAACCAACTCTGATAGCCGAAAATCCACCATAGCATAATGCTGATAGTGTTAAAATAAGTTGATAATCGAAAAACTGCAAAAATTTTCCTACTGTCGCCGGAAAACAAACAAAACCAGGATCAGCCCCTTCTACGCCGGGGGTCGCGCATAGCTCTCGCAGATTGCTTTCGTGCATCTCTGGTGGGATATTTACTACTTTATTATCCTGTGAAGCTGGATAGGCCCCCTAGCATGCTTAAAGAGGTTAACGACAGCTCGCTCAGCATTGGCCCAGGCCCAATGATAGAGCGTTGGTCTGCAGGTCCCAGAGATATGATTCAAATCCCCTATGGGTAGTGGGAATTTCAAAATTGGATAGCCGGCCCTAGCATCGGCGCTTCAGCCAGCACCGCTATCAAATAGGCAAACCTTTGATACAGCTTCAACTGGGTGTGTCTGTGCCACGGCTAGGCTGGCCGAATCACTGCTACACCGAATCGCCGTTAGGCCGAAAATGTTTTTAAAGCATACATACCGTATTTTCTCGAATAAAGCCCCTGTCTTGAATAGAAACCCTGTTTTGAATAGAACCCCTGTGTCTCTGTTCGAGGAAATACGTTAGTCGCTGGTAGGGGACTACCCATTTTCGCTACGCTAAGCATCGCGCATAGACGGTTACACGCGCGTACTCGGATCGTACCGTGTTGAGATCGGCCGCTAAGCCAAGTGTCGTCCCCGGGACGGCTGAGGCTGGGGCTGGATTTTACACACACCCACAACGGACTGGGAAAGAGAACGGTAGTGTTTCGATTCCACGCCGGCTGTAAATTTTGTCTTTTTCCGATATTTCCAGCATATCATCTGTGATACGGCCAAAATTAAAGCGCAAAATCGCGATCTACCTGCCCTTCCAGTGTTACTTAACACTGGAAATTCGACCTACCCGAATTAACATAGAAACTGAGATTCTGAATATATCTAGTATATACGGAGCCCCAAAAAGGAGTCCACGTCAAAAGATGATAAAATAAAAAAATAAAAATGGAGTTTGAGGCGAGCAAAAAATTGCATTTTGTGCAACATGTGGTAGAACGGCCTGACCTAAATTGTGGAAATTGGAAATTATTTTTGAACACGAAGAAACTTACGCAGTACGAACATACGCGGCTTCAATCAATGCCCTTTGTGTGTAAAACTGCGCAAATTTGTAGCTGCATCAAAACTATATCAAAACTGCATCAGAACTGAATCAAAACTAGCAAATTATATAAGTTTTAGTTTGATTTGATGTGAAGTGGGGAAAAATCCAATTGATTTGATATGATGTGAGAGCTGTAAAAATAGTTTTGATTTGATGCAGTGCAATTCTAAAAGCAATTGATTTGATCTGATGTGGTGCATCAAAAATCAAAACTGCATCAAAACTAGTTTTGATTTGATGTAGTTTCCACATCAAAATAACCCTAAACTATATTCAACAATAACAAATAGTCTGAACTCTAGGGCCAAAAGTACATAATAGGATTTACTAATAGAAGACGAGCGAGACACTGGCTCGTCATAATCCGACTATTTGTTCAAATTAACCTAATCAAAAGCTAGCTGCAATTCTGATTGGCCAGACGCCTGTGCATGAGCTCCAATGAGCGCTCAGGCTGCCATTTTACCAGCTCGCTTCTTATTGGTCATATTTGTACTTGTTTAAAAACTTAGGTTATCTTTAAGTCTTAGTATTGTTTCTACAAGAGTGACACACTATTGTGCACTTTTTCTAAGGCTAAGGGTCTTATTCTTATTAAGGGTCTAAGGGTCTTATTTTATATCGTTCATAACGCAGCGTCAGTTAGACGTAATTTACTAAAAGTTGGCACACACCAAGACAATATATATATATATATATATATATATATATATATATATATATATATATATATATATATATATATATATATATATATATATATATATATATATATATATATATATATATATATATATATATATATATATAAGCCGTGTAGGACGAAATTTCAACAGGCTACTTTTATTTTGTGCTGTGTTATTAGCAAATTTAATTTAAATCTAATCCGTTAAATCCACATTTGGATAAGGCCCTACGCCTGAGCTAATAAATTTGAACGTAAAGAATTAGATTCAAATATGTTTGCCTAATAACACAATGCAAAATAAACTTAACATAATGATATTATGATATTTATATTCATATTCTTATCATATTTTTTACATCTTATTACTGTGATCTATCTTATTTTTTCAGATTCGTTTTGGTCGGGAGAAGATTTCAATCGAGCTTGGAATTCGGCACCCAATTTTGTTTCCAGTCCAGTCGATCATTATAATATAGTTGATGATGCCATACAGGGTCTCGATATACAAAGTTTAGGTATATATGTACCGAATGATGTTATGATAATTTACATCTGCACTTTAATTTCATCTATTTTCAATAGATGTGTTAAATAATTTTCAAATAATGTGTTAAGTAATTTTTTGGAAAAGAAATTTCATTCGAATTACATCTGTATAATAGCAAAATTTGAGATTAGATTAGATTTGAAATTAGAGAAAGATAAAATTAGTTTTTGGCATTTTTTTCACAATCTCGTTAGTGCCAATCATATGTATTGTAATCTCTGTTCCTAACTTAATTTCGCTATCCTGTTTTCGCATTTTTAAATTGGCATGTATCATTCGTGGCGTATTTTTCGCAATTTTTTTCAGTTTTTCCAAGCGTTAATTGCTTTTGTAATAATTTTTATTTATTTTTAGACACAGCAGACTATGGTCAGAGTCAAAATGGCTTGGATCAAACCTTCAATGTTTGGCCATTTTCGCAGCAGCAGCAACAACAACAACAACAGCAACAACAACTACAGCAAGGAAAGTTGTCATGGTCCTGGCAGGAGCACAAACCTGCATCTCCAAACCTAGCAGATATGTTTCGACAACTGATTCGACAACAATTTCATAAAAACTATGTCAAACAACTATATTTTCCCAAGCCCAATATAATCGATTTTTCGCGCGCTTTTCCCACTGTTCCGAAAACGGGTAGGAATGGTATTTTTGCACAGTTTCCAGACTATGTGGACGCTCTAGCTGTACCGAAAGAAGATCTGCAAGCATTAGAAGAACAGCAAGCATTAGCAGAAGAACAAGCATTGGAAGGACAGCAAGCGCTGGAAGAACAGCAAGCGTTAGCAGAACAGCAAGTAGTGGAAGAACAACAACCATCAGAACAGCAACTATTAGAAGAACAGCAAGCATTAGAAGAACAGCAACCATTAGAAGAACAGCAACCATTAGAAGAACAGCAAGCATTAGAAGAACAGCAACCATTAGAAGATCAAGCTAGTTCCGAAGTAGACGATATACCGTGGTATATGCGCCAGTATTCGGAACCGGATGTGGAGCTGAATTCTGAAGGAAAAGTGGAAAAACAGAGAAAAATAGGTCAAAAAGAATTTGCGGAGTTGCCACCGCTTCCGCAAAATTCTTTCAGTGTGACCTATGGCAAGATAAAGCGACAAACCATCAAGTCGGATGATGTTTCCGAAGTGGATGCTGGAGATTTAGTTTTTATTGGTGAGTGAAGCATCAATTTATTTATATTTGATAGCCCTGTTGGCATCTGCATATTGCCTGATTTGTTACATATTAGGAATTTATATAGTGGATTGTAGTATGTATATCTTGGTTTTAGCCCAAACTTGCAGCACAGCAAGTCTCTGTTAAAATTTTAGCTGAGCTAAAACTCAGACTTAAAAGTATACAAAATTTGGAAAAATAAGGCAATATTGAAGGCAATATAGTGAAATTATGTGCAAATCATGCAAAACGTACGTTAAACCCGGGTTAAGTTGAAACCACCTATGTGAAATCTACCCCTTGGGGGGCTAATTTGTTTCATATATATTTGGGCTGGACATCTACCTTTGTTGTGTTTAGAATTAGAAGAATTAGACTTACTTTGACTGAAGTAGGAATTTGAGATTCTGAATATAGTATATCCGCAGCCACCAGTAAATGTCATTTGATATTTATCGTCACGAGGTCCCCGTATTTTGTGGCCTTTTACACATGCCTATAATGTTTTTATTATGATGTTCTTAATCGTGTTATGTAGATTCTTCGAGAAGAATGATCAGTTTGTAAACCGTAAACATCATTAAATGTAGTGACGTCGTTTTCAGAAATCAAATAGGTCAGAAAACAAGGCTGAAAGGTCACAAAGTCGTCACAGTTTTTTCTTGTGCCATATAAACGGATCTTAGGGCAACATATAAGCTGATTAAAGTGAGCTTAGTTCGATTAGAGGAGTTGCGATTCATGCACGAAAATGCCAACGGCTAAATCTCGGAATTAAACGGACTGAACTTATAGCTGATTTTTATTCAGACTAAATGGAAATAACTACGCAACGATGAAATTATTTAATAAAGCATTTGAGGATAAACGCGTAACTTCTGGAGCAAATCTTTAAAGTGCTGTTCATGCTAGCTCTAATGATATCGGTTTGTTCTAAAAATTTTGATCATAATCACGCCACTAATAGTGCAAAAGATTTGCTTGTGGTGTGATTATTTCGTAATTTTACCGTTTGTGTTTAAATTCATGAATCGGTATACATTTTTGGTCTTTACTACTTGTTTGTAATACGTACGCACGCTTATAATTTTTCAAAAAAGCTTACTCATTCAGTGGCCTTATGAAAATTCTTGACTGTTAATGATAATTTCAGCCGGAAGTGTTCACTACCAATAAAAGTAATTTATACTCTACATAAAAGTCTGCTTGAACTTCTATGTTATATGGAACATTTATCGACAATTTGTTTTTTCATAATTTTCGTCAGAAATTTTGCGCCAAATAGCATTGGCTAATTAATTTTGATAGCGGTGTTTTTTTGATATTTCGAGCTAAATATCATTTTGAACTTTCTAACGATGCTGAGTTTTTAGCTAACTCACTAGGAAGTTGTGCTCAAATGGAAATTTTGATAAATATATTTTTCGTCAGTTTGTTAACGTGCGCGCGTAGTTTAATAAATGGACTTAATTCTAATTTTTGTAATATTAATTCATATTTCAGTTTGAGGAGGCTTAATTCATAACGTTTTTCCAGAATAAAAACACTATTTTTAGTCCTATCTATTTAAATATTGCTTTGAATAGTAAACAGTAGCGTTAACAGCTGACTACTTAATGATGCAGTCAGCGTTACTGCATTAAAGGAGTCTTATTGGGTACTTAAACCACGACTATTGGCCACAAAGTTTCTGTTTTTTTAAAAAAGACTACATAAAATTTAACTGCATAGGTTCTGGATAGGAGAGGAGCACATAGCCTATTTGATATTTCTATTTATCAATTGTTCATTATCATTGTATTAAACATAAATTTGATTGCAAAATTATCATTATTATAAAGTTACATAATGTAGGTATATACATAGAAGTTCAAATGTAAGGATAGTTTTTGTACTGTAAGCTTTATATTTTTTGTATTTGTAGCTATCATCGTTGGCTGTACCGCCTCCGCTGTTCTGGGTCTAATTGGAGCTGGTATTCTGTGGACAAGGTTAGTCGGTTTCTCTTGCATAAAACTAATCGCTATTCTTTTACCGGATTAAACAGACTGGACTTATTCTAATCCATAGTTTAAGAAATATCGCACTAATCGAGTTAAAATAAGTCAGCGGCTTATCTCAAGACTACATCTATTTTATCTTCAATCTGTTAAGATCGCACCCTCCTTTGGTAGACTCTTGGTTTCACCAACCTTGTTTTACTTAGACGCGGTCCATGTCTCAGACGTTTATCTAACCACAGTATCCATCAATAAGAGATCTGATAACAGCGAAATCTGCACACAACCAGTTCAAAACAAATGCGTTTTATCTAAATCATGATTCACAAAGATAGTTGAACTTTCACGCAGTCTATATCTGACTTGCAAGCAACGTGATTAGGTTCTACGTCACGTTTAACTATGCGTAGGTGACATTATCACTCTAGTGTGTTGGAGTGTGTCTATTATTATAATTAGAACATCAATGATGCGTTCAGCTCTCGTTTTAGACTATTTAGCTGACTGGTAAAAGTTCGTGCAAGTTTCACCTCGTGTAGTAATTTGAATACATAAATCATGATTACATGTGTTAGTATTAATTGTACTGTTTTCTTAAAACTAAATTTTGCCAGAGTTTTGGTTGTTTTCTGAAACAACTGCACACATTTTTTTGTATTGAACACTGTTTTCAACTTTTTACAGAATTTTCATTACTATTTTCAAATTTTAAAAATAACTAGTTTAGTTAATCGAAAAAGACTCGCTATAGCATAAGTCATTTACTTTGTATTGTGAACTTTTTGACTAAAACTAAAAAAACTGAAAACGAAATCTTACTAAATACGAATTTGTTGATGGCTTGATTTTTCAATATTTTGCTGTTGAAAGAACGCAGGTACGGCTTTACGAATCAATCCATTTTTTTAGCTTCTAATCTCTAGTCTGAGATGAATGTAGCGGATTTAGAAAAAATTTATTTCATTTTAAACTGTCAGTACCCTTAATCTGTGGGCAAGTTCGAATAAAAGGTCGGATTTAAATTAAAATCTAGATTGCTTTTCGGATTTAGTATACGCTACGTTTGATAAGTAGGTAGACTAAGCAAGGTGACTTTAAAATAAGTCCTCAGCCCTTACTCTTCTTTAGCCAAGATCCTTAGACCTGCAATGACAAGGACGATATTTAATCTTCAGCATTCTACATATGTACTAAAGCTTTTAAAAAAGTTTTGTTTTTATCTTTACTTAAGACCAAGGGCCTATTCTTTTACCGGATTAAACCTACTGGACTTATTTTAGCCTAAGGTTTTTGAATGACAAATGCGACTAAACGTACTAAACGAGTTAAAACAAGTCAGCGGCTTAATTTTAGTCTGACCCCATTCCAAAACTACCACTGGACTAAACGGACTTAACATGCACGCTTAACATTAGCGTGCATAGTTAGGTCCGTTTATTCCGATAAAAAACCAGCGCGTTAAAAGTCAAGTCCGTTTAATCCGGAGGTTTTGGAATGGCATTTTTAAGCTTAATTTTTCAACCGTTTAGTCCGATTATAATTAACCCTTTTATCCGGTAAACGAATAGGCCCCAAGAGTACATAATAGATCGCTATTATGTACTCTTGTTTAAGCTAATTCTAACTTGTGCAACTAATATTTCAATTCAAATCCTTATTGAAAAACTAACGCCACTACGTTCATTAGAACCCCTGAACTCTCACGAAATAATAAAAGCCCCTGATGCTCTGTTTGAAAAAATACGATAGTTCATACTTGTCCATGTCCGTAACAAAATGTCCGTAAGCCAATATGAGCAAATCGCCATAATTTATGCGCCAAAAAATGGCTGTTAAAAGCAGTCCGTTTTTCGTAAAACGGAATTAAAAGTATTCTAAAATTTAAAAGTGTGACCACTATTTGGCGAATTCTGAGACAAGTAGAGGTGGCGTGTTTTTTGTGACTACTCGCTGTACTCTTGATGCTCGCAGTTTTGTCTCAGGGTTCAGAAATTTTTGGTCAAACTTTAGGCAAGTGAGTCTTGAGTCTGAGTTAACGAATTGAATATAAACTTGTGTGGTTAATAACGTAGCTTAACGTAGTTAATAACATATGTGGTAAATAAATAAGCTTCGTAACTACATATTTACAGCTAAATCTAAAGTTTAATCTAGTTTTTAGTTAGCTAAAGTTATTCAATAATTATAAGTATGGGTTACAGCACTGGTTGGCGTGCCATAAGTGATTTATACGCATGTTTCGTTGGGTCTCATAATACCCAAAATAATTGCCTCTCCAAAGCCAGACCGTCTCATTTTATAAAACGTCTTATTTTATAAAATATCGTCTCATTTTATCAAATATTAATCCCTTAATTACCTTCGTGTCCGCTCTAGCCCAAGTTTATAGTTTAGAGTCCAGAGTGTAAGTTGTCATAAATGGGGTGGCAGTATTTTAAATTTACATTTTTAATTACGACATTATAAAATTATATATAAGTCAAATGCACGAGAATTTGTTTCAGTTGTTGAATCATTTAATTATTTGTGTGGTAGGATTTTGAAGTTTACGTTTGTGAGGCCCCCGTGGCCACAAAAACTAGAAATATTCATGTAGGTTTGGGTGTTTGGGCAGGGGGGGAATTGTACCCAGATTTGTACCCAGTACAAAAAGTACAAGAAAAGTGTAAGTACACTACTTTACTGGTATAAATAAATCAGTATTAAAATCAGCATAAATCTACAGTAACTGTAGGTACTAAAGGTCACTAGGGTTTATTAGAAACAATAAGGTTCATTGTTTGCCTCTATTGTTAACACTAATTTTGGTCACCTTCCACACAAAGGGTATGCCGCCGTTTTATAAAATGAGACGGCATTTTATAAAATGAAACAGCTGCATAATCAGACAAAATTTTGCCCGCGGATTAAGATTTTATAAAATGAGACCCAATCTCATGTTTCTATGAAACTCAGAGTGCACCGGCGTACTTTCATTCGCTCGACTTTCAGTTGCTCGACTTTCATTTGCTCGACAAAAATTTACTAAATTTCCAAAACAGCCAATGTTTACATTAGTTTGCGATTGCTCGACTTGATCGTCAGCCCATTAATTGGACCCCTATTGTCTGTCTTTATAATCCTAGTGTCTTCGAATGCTCGAAAAATTTAACGTCAATTCTAAGAAAAAATTAATACTAATTATTACATATTTATGTATATTTACATTGACAATATCCTGCGCTGGTGCCCGAAAACAATATTAAAACTTTTGTAAAAATGAATCAATTGTATTATCTCATTGTTCTCTTGTGTTGAGTGTGGACCTTTTCTCGTTTCGACAGAGCCTGAGGGTATTGTAATGCCTTTATACGTCGCTTAGTTGGAGCCTACTTTTAGCATAATATGAAATGAGACTAAAGGCGTGTTTACAATTCAAAAATCACTATTAGTTTTTTATTGAGATTAAATATACGAGTGTTAAGGAATTAAAAGAAGATAAAAAGCATTGCTATTTAATGTTGTTTTGATAATTGCAGCCGTAAATTGCACTTTTAATCATAGACACATATCTGATAAGTTCACACCAAAAAACTTTTTACGCCGACGAACAGTGAACTTTTTTTGCACAGTACTGTATATACGTACAAATACTATAGCCAAAATTAATTAATTCAAATTTTAATTAGTCAAGTGGCTACAACGGGTTGCCAACTGTAAGTGGACCCTCTATTGTAGGCAGAGGACCCTGTGTTCTAGACCGAGAACCTTCTATTCTAGGTAGACGACCCTCTATTCTTTTCAATTTTCAAAATTTTCTATAAAGTCAAATTTTCATTCAAAACTAAACTGTCCATTTATTCATAGCAGGTTACAATCTTTTGCAAAAGAGTTGTAAATTTTTGCAATTAAACATCGAAATGGAATATTGTCACGTTAAATTTGTCGAGCAATCGAAGACACTAGGATTATAAAGACAGACAATAGGGGTCCAATTAAAGGGCTGACGATCATCTGAAAGTCGAGCAATCGCAAACTAATGTAAACATTGGCTGTTTTGGAAATTTAGTAAATTTTTGTCGAGCAAATGAAAGTCGAGCAATTGAAAGTCGAGCGAATGAATGCTCACCAGTGCACCTGCACGAGGGTTTCACACATGCGTATCAGATACTTTTAGCACAACCACCAGTGCTATAAGTGTTATTGCGCTTTACTGTAACACTGAATTGAGTTACAATAAATCTTATAATATATGTAACTGCGCTGTTTCATTAAACCAACAAAGTTTATATCTAATCCACTAAATGAATTTTGGAGACGTCAACATGAACCAAAAGTTTTGTAGTCAGTTAGGCTTCTTTTGTTTTTATTAATTTTAGCTTTGTTTGTCATATTTTCCATCAAGCAATCAAGCTAACCAAAAACTGAAGCCATAAATTTGTCATAGTTTTGTTTTTCTTTTAGAAAACTATAAACTTATAAAAGCATTTTTACTGTGCATTTATGTATTTTTTGGTTGATATAGTAGCAAAATTAACGTGGAAATTAGTGTTAATTTTCGTGTAGTAATTTTTACATAATTATTGTCGGTGTATTTCCATTATTTTTCAATGAAACGTAATGTTCATATTATAAACATGCTAATCATTTTAGGATATACCAATTCACTTCGTGAAAGCTTTAAGTGGTTAAGTACTTGTAATTTACTCAAAATTAATCTGACCGTACACTTTTAACGATCCAAAACAGTTTTAACTAGATGGCACCAAAATTTAATTCCAGCGGATTTTTCTGACGTTCAAGTCGTAAAATTAGCGGTTTTGATATAAAGTCTGCTTGTTTATGGATTTGTAAATTGTCACTGGAGTTGTATTTATAAGTAGACGAAAACAAAATATGTGGATTTAGGTTCAAGGTACTTTATGATGCTAGTGTTAATCTTGAATTCGGCTAGATATATCCTCTTATTTCTGGTGTTATGTTATGTTATGTTATGTTATGTTATGAGTGTATTTAGTCTTTACAGTAGATATTTGCAGTCCTAAGTTAAACCAGTCCAATGCGTTCTATTTCAGTAGTTTAGACCACTGTAACAACAAATTCCAAATGTATGTCATAAGTTAGAACGTTGCCCTTAGACTGCGTTTAGCAAGTCTGAGCTAAGACAGTTTTTATGCATTCCAACACAGGAGTCAATTTTGTTTAAGTTAGTTATGTTATGTTACATTATGTTATGAATTATAGGAGAAGTTCCATAAAGAGTGATCTCACCCTAATATACGCACGCCTTGTAATAGTCGACATTAGGTTAATTTAAAATTTATATCTTTGCAAGTTTGTAACAAATTTGTAACTTCTTATTGTTCTGATGATAGTGTAAAAGAGTGAGAATGAAGACAGGGGCAATAATATTAGACTGACCCAGCAGGGTTTCGAACCGGGGATTTATGAACCTGCAGACCAACGCTTTACCATTTGAGCTACTGGACCAATGCTGAGCTGTCACTATTCGTCTTGACTACCTAACGGGCCTGTCATACTTCAAATACAGTAACTAAAACAGACTTAAGTCATGTTCATGCTTAAGAGTTAAGTAGTGAGTTAGAGCTACAGTAGGACTTAATTGAACCTCTATCGTTTCTAAGCATAATTAATTATTTCAGAACGAGCTGACAAAACAATGAAAAACTGTTCTCGAATAAAAGTTTAATTTCACGCCTCTGATTTTCAAATTAAATTCCCGCTTTTCAGACCAAACTTTTTTTTATATCCTATAGCAATTCGTTCAGCCAAACTCCTGAGAAAACTCAGCGGATAGAAATTAATGTTTTTAAGGCTTCAACTTGACCGTTTTTTCGAGTAAAATATCTGAGGGCTGAGTTGCATAAGCTAGCGTTGGGTTAGCGTGTATTTTGTATGTAATTCGGTAGAATGTTATTTGATTAAAACAGTAAAAATGGGACTTAAATCTTAAAACTTAGCAGCAAACAAATAATAATTACCGAGTTTTGGTTTCTGTTGTGTTAGTTAGACTACATATATATTATCATGTAAAAACCAAGGCTTGTTTTTTTGTACTGGCAGTGGCAAGTATGACTAGGCTTTTTACGTAAGTAGAAATAAATGTAATATTTTTAAGTAATTTTACTGTTTTTTCAATAATAAGAACATTTTGTTATTCTATACCTTAAATTGGTCATAAATATTAGTGTGTCATCTCAAAGTTATTTAAAATAAAATATAGATAGAGTTCAAGATAAAATTAGCCAACTAAAACTTTTTTGTATCAGAAAAAATAGATCTTGTTTTTATTTTGGTAAATTTGCCATTAGTATATACATTTTACACAAATTTCAGACTATTTAGCCAGTTTAGACAGCCGACGGGTGTATGAGACTCTAAAAGCTATGCAGAATATTTGTTACTGGACAGAGCATAAAAAACAATATTTCTCGGCAGCTTAATGACATAATGACGTGTGATATTATTCAGAAAACTTAATTTTAGCACATCCATAATATGTTTTTGACATGAGTGCTAAACCCAAAAACACAAAACAAACACAAAACATATAAAAACTAGTGTTTGTTTGTGATTTTGTCATTTTTGGCTTTAGGTGGCATCGAAATGAACTGATATTTTGGCCTGAATAACCCAAAAGTTCTTAATTTTAGACTCTGTCTAAACGTTTTTTGAATCAAATAATACATCGTGACAAATAATACATCAACTAAATTTAATTTTTTAGACTCAATTTTTGATAAAGGTTTTATCGTTCGTTTTTTATAAAAAAAACTTTATTACTGCCAAATACGTCAAACTTTTTGTTAGAAATCACACCTATTAACTAGGAAAAACACGAAACAACCAGTTTAGTCACACTGTTTTTGCCAAAATACGTTATTTTGATCAGAGCTTTCTCCTCATGGTCGTTAGTGAAATTTCTCTCATAATTGCTCTCAGTAGATTTTGTCATTTACTCTGCGCTAGCTTACTCAATCCGCAAGCTTACATGACTTACCGGGGAGGTAACGTGAAAAAGTTAGAACTTTAATGCTGTCCACAACTGTTTTTTGGAACTTATTTGAGATTCAATGGCACAATTATCGATTTTCTGGCACAATTATTGATTTTTAAAGTTAAATCAAATACTTTAACGACCATTTGGAAACAATGTGCGATCTAGTAGTGCAAGTTTTGCAATTAGCGCGTTTCAGTTGTTTCAAGTTATTCACGGATCAAGTTCATACCCCCCCTTTTTGGTTTAGTTTCTCTCAGCTCCCCTTCATTGCAGCAGTGACACTAGGCACTAGGCAACTCGAGATAATGACCCTAGAAATCATTTTTCTAGCCATACCTCACCAAACAGCTGAGACACTCTTTAATCGCTGTTTCACTGAAACGTATCTCATAGTAGCTCAATCAGTGACAGTATTTTTGGTCAGACTTTAGTTGAGCACATTTTTCATCCGCAAATTGCACTGTGCCTTAATGGAAAAATGTTTGCCATCAGGTTTAAAGAAGTTGGATTAACCGTAGGGATTTAAGGGATTTGAAGGTCTAAGAAATAAAAATAGGATTAAAAAATTAATCCCGATTTACTACGTTTTGGGATGCATCAAAACACGGATGTATATAGGCTGATTTTTTTTTATCTACGGTGGTTTGACATTTTGAGTTTATACTTTATGAAAAAAAC
Source organism: Trissonchulus sp. WLG1_4 (assembly GCA_030248245.1). Taxonomy (NCBI): domain Eukaryota; kingdom Metazoa; phylum Nematoda; class Enoplea; order Enoplida; family Ironidae; genus Trissonchulus; species Trissonchulus sp. WLG1_4. The sequence goes on along the minus strand of JASANF010004304.1, from coordinate 32,459 downwards.
TTTTTCAGTATTTTGAAAAAATGATAAGTATTTATTTTTCTAAATTCTACTCTCAACTTCTAAAATGAGGCAAAGCAAATTCATTTGCTTACAGTACCGACCAAAATTACTTGCTAAGTAACTTGATTCCGAAGTCAAAATTATAAAATAACTATACAAAATTATAAAAGAAACTGTACAGAGAATTTAATTACGAAATCAATTTTTTCCAGCTCTCCTTCGACTCCGGAGTCTGCAGCAAGTAATTTTGATCGGTACTGTACTTGTATGCTTTGACAAATTTGTCAATCATGTTGGTGTTGTGAATATTTAATATAATAACCTAATCGTAACCAATTAATCTAAACTGCTTAATATAATCCTATTAATTTAATCCAATTAATCTAATCCAGTCAGTATAACACAGTTAATCTAATTTACGGAACGCAAACGTTGTTTTTCCATATTTAATCTATTTTAGAAACAGCTTTTTAGCAGCTATGTAGCACTTAAGTCTTTTTCTACTAATTTTTGCTTTTAGTGAACGCTATTCAAGAAAAATTGAGCTCTTGTAAATTTTAGCGCTTTAAGCTAATTAATTTCACATATTTGCTGTATAATTTTACATAACTAGACAGCCTTAATTCGAGCCCCTATCGCTATTATTAAAAATTCATCTTAAGAGCTGCAAGCATTCAACGAGTATTATTTGTTTGTATCGGAGAATGCTCGCTACAGAGACCGAGACATACGCATAAGCAGGCTGCGTATTGATTGAGCGTGTTGCACTTGGGGCCTATTTCTTTACCGGATTAAACGGACTGGACTTATTTTAGTCCGAGGTTTTGGAATGACAAATCGGACTAAACTGACTAAACGGGTTAAAATAAGTCAGCGGTTAATTTTAGTCCGAGCCCATTCCTAAACTACCATTGGATTAAACGGATTTAACATGCACGCTTAACATTAGCGTGCATAGTTAAGTCCATTTAGTCCGATTAAAAAGCAGCGCGCTGAAAGTTAAGTCCGTTTAATCCGGAGGTTTTGGAATGGCATTTTTAGCATAATTTTTAAACCGTTTAGTCCGATTATGATTAACCATTTAATCCGGTAAAGAAATAGGCCCTTGGAGATGTAACCAGATAAGTGTTGTAGATGAGAAATAGGGCCTACGATGACCCGGGGGCGGCGGTGTAGTGGTTAGCATTCTTGTCGTCCACAATATCGGTCTGGGTTAATTCCCCCAACAAAAATCACTTAAGGTGGTAGTTTTACAATCGCAGTGACCCATTTTTCAGACATACATATATTCAGACATTCCATTCTCATCTTATATCTGCTTTGCGATTTAGATTTATATTTTCCCATCTAATCCCCTGCCTATGCTTTGATAATGGTTGTTTATTGGGAGCAAGGCTCGATTTATGAGCTAGGGTCCCCCTGTCGATTTACAAAGAAACGACAGGCACAACTGGCTTCCAAACTTGCACACAAATGTCCCGAACTGCACCACGAAAGCATATTCAGGTTCGCAATCACTAATAAGTAATAAGTAATCAGTAAGTGGTGATCAATAATCAGTAATCAGTAATCGGTGACCAATAATCAGTAATCATTATTTAGTAATCAGTAATCAGTAATCAGTAATCAGTAATCAGTAATCAGTAATAGGTAATCAGTAATCGGTAATCAATAATCAATAATCATTATTTAGTAATCACTACTCAGTATTTAGTAATCAGTAATCTTTAATTAGTAATTAGTGACTAGTCACCAATCAGAATTTTAAAAATTTTAAAATTTTAAGATTTTAAAGTTTAAAAATAAAAAAATAAAAAATTGAGTTTGCAATTTGCATTTTATTAGAATGTCTACCATAATCAGTGTTTAATAGTCTGTGGTCAGTAATCACTACATATTTAATAAATAAGTAATAAGTCATTATTAGTCACTAATCAGTACTGACTATCCAATAGTCAGTTATTACTACAATCAGCAATTAACAGTCAATAATAAGTAGTCAGGGTTCGGCGAAAAGTAATCAGTGTTTACAATTAGTATTCAGTAATCAGTATTATGAGTTCAGCAAATATTAATCAGTAGTTATTATTATTATTAAGAATTTGTAATTGGCATGTAAATTACTATTATTTGTTATTTGTTTTTGTTATTGTCAACATCAGTAATAACCATGCGTACGGCACGTCATGATGCCCGTTAATGTGGAAAGTATTGACAACCTATGAGTTATCTTAACCTTTTGACGAGTGTCAATGTGTTATACTTTATAATATACATAATAGGATATCCTATTATGTACTCTTGATAACCTTTACTTATGGTATCACTGCATAAAAAACTGCTGCTACTTATCTTAGAATCCAGTTGTTGAAAGTTGAAATTGACAGTTATTGAAAATCACTGTTGAAAGTTGATTAATTAAGCACCTCGTGGCACCCCACGGGTGTACTTGTGCATCAAGCTTAAAACTACAGTCCACAAAAATCAAATACAAAGCTTATAGAATTAAACCTAGATAATAGCTCTTGAAACTCTTGAAACCTGTTGCACTAATGTTTCAGAATGCACAAGAAGTATAAAGCCGCAGAAGCCGTGGAGTATGGTGGCTTTGAGAAGCCAGCAAAACCTCAGGATGCCGCCGTTGATCCCGCCGACTCCGAGAGCCTGGGATCGACCCTGGTCAGAAAACTGAGCGATCGTTGCAAAGATCTGGCGTCTCGGGTTTCGGCCAAAATGGAAGCGTCTTCCGTCGCAAAGTAAATCATTGAATCTGACTTGGCGCTAAAATAGTGTTGTAAATGAGAAACAGGGCCTACGAGACATATGTAATGAAGGCTACAATTGTGATCTTTAATTGTAGGGTTATATGGTTCAATTCACACTTACATCCGTATGTCCGTGCAGCCGGCTAAATAACGAAATAATGATGTCACTACTAGTGTATATGATCGGCATGTGGTGTGATTATTTTGTTAGTATTTCGGAATTTTGCCGACTGGACGGACAAACGGCTGTAAGTATGAATCGACCCTAAGACTAAAATTGTGAAGTTTCACAATTGTGGATAGCTTGATGAAACCATTTTCGCTGCAGTTTCACAGTACTACGCTAGAGTTACGGAATTCCTAGCTTTAAAAACGGCCCCTGGAGTCTGTGGTGTAGTGGTTAGCATTCTCGACGTCGACGCGAGCGGCCCAGGTTTCGATTCTCGATGCTTGCAAAAGTACAGTTTGTTCATTTGCGTGTTTCAGGCCAATCACAGAAGGTCGGGGGTCGGTGGGAAGTTCGGAGAGCGGGGATCCGGAACAGGACAAAAATGACATGTCCGTCTACGAATGCCCGGGCTTGGGTTCTGTGGTAAGATAAATTTATGATATTTCAAGGATCAAGTTGAATTTTAGTAACCTAATAAAAGTCAAACATTCGTTGTTTGCGCTTATATGTATATTTATATATACACAAGTGAGACTTCAAATCACTATTAATTTATTATAATAATATCTTTTTTCTGATAGAGTCACGCAAACTATGTACTCTTGCTGATAACGTTATGTTTAGTGATTTCTCGGCAATTTGCTGTACTCTTGATAGTTGAAATTCGTTCTTTTTTAACCATTAATTTTCGGTATTTCAGCTGCATAATTAGTAATTAATGCAAACTGTAGTTAGTTATTTTCAGTCCGGTGACGTGGAAGTCCGAAATCCACTTTTTCGGAGCAATTCGGACGTCGTGGAATCACAATCAACCACTTTTGGTGGCTCACTTGCGCCACCTAGTGACAACATCATGGCTAGACGCCCATCCGCGCCACACTGATGTAGCAAGAGTACATAATGACGGCTCTGCACCGTTCTCTAGCAAGAGTACATACATGTACATACCGGCTAGGGTTCACAAAGCGCGGTTAACTTAAACTCAGTCTAAGTCGAACACAAATATACATAGAATGTTTCATTACGATGTTCTATTTCATTCGAAAAGAACGTTCTAGATCGAGTCTAAAGTGATACGCCTTCCGTGAATCCCAGTCAACTGTGGCCCGCCATAATATAATAGCAAGAGTACACAATGACGGCCCTGCACCTTTGTTGTAATGTCTGTAGCAAGCGTGCATGTACATACATAGTGTGGCTCACCATAATATGATTGCAGTATTTCCAAGAGTATAGCAGCAGTACATACCTAAATGTGTAGCTGCATCTTTCTAGCTGTCATTTTATTAGGGTGGCGCTCAAGGGAACCGACTTTGGGGTTTAATTTTTTTCAGCGACATTTTTGACCATAATGTCTAGAAGGAAAGTTGTTCAGAATGAAAAGAGCTTTCATTTGATGTGCATATTGCGATAAAATTTTTTTAAATATTTTTTGGACGATTTTGTAGCGGCAGCATAAAAATTTTTGTTTTAATATAAACTGATTACTCATATCACTGAAATACGCGGTTTCTTAGCTTTAAAATGATGTATTAAACATAAGAATACGTTAAAGCTTTGCTGAGTTATTTAGCCGGGAAAATAGCAAATAAAAAATGAAAAACCTAAAAAGCTGATAAATCTTCGAAAATGTAAAATTTTTGATTTAATTTCCTAAAAAATTGAGTATGGCTTTTGGTAACTTTTTCAACGGAACTATGCAGGCCTAGGAAAGGTCTAATTTTTTTAAAAAGTGAAACGTGTGGGCAAACCTCACATTTTTGCGCAGCGAAGTCGACTACTTTTTTTTGATCTAGCTCCCTGCTGCCAATTGGGATCGAGTTGAAATTTTGCACAATGAAAGAAAGAATATAAATGCAAACGTCGAATTTTTTCGATTTTAAATTTTTGGCTCTCAGCACTTTTTGTAGCCGCTCAAACACAACTGATTTTGGAAAAATCGATTTTTTGAAAAATCAATAATCGGAATCGAAAATCGAAGACATTTGACGTCTAGATTTTTGAAAGATCTTTTTAACGATACCAAGATTGTCAAAATCGGTTGAAGTTTCGCTGAGCTAGGTCAAAAACAAAATTAGTGTGAATAGAAAATTCGACATGGTCATAAAATTTGACACATTCACATTAAAGTGCTGAACTGTATTGTAAATAGGTTTTTTTGAAGTCTCTTTGATGTACAATTAAAGTGGTATTGCTACTTATTGCAAGAGCTTAGCGCCGAACATGAGTTTTGTTGCTGAGCGCTACCTTAATAAAAGTACTTCTGTATGGTTTTGGCTCCATTAGCAATATTATATAGTTCATAAGAGTTCATAAATCTTTTTTTGTTGCATTTCAATACAATGTGAATTTTGGAATCAAATAGTATCAGTCAAGCAAGGGAGGGGCACTATTACAGGAAGACAGCATCAGCATCGGAATGATTAGGGGGGATTCGAATAACCCATCTCTATATCGGCAGACCAGCGCTTTACCATTTGGGCTAGTGGGCCGATATGAGCTGTCGTCGATCTGTTCACTTTAATTCTATTCTATCTTACTTACTTCATTCTGCATAGTACATAATGTATCATATCCTTAAAATCATGTACTCTTGATACCAACCACTTTTGTAGTTTTTGCATAACTTTATTTTTATTACGCTTATTGTATACAATTTCCCTTTTGTTTTGGCAGCTACAAAAGCTGTACGGGTATGATAAATGGTAGGTGCATGTTCGGTAAACAACAAGAGTACATATGTATATTCATTTGATGATAATGCGTTATTGTGGTAGAAATTGGATTTGACAATTTTTTAGCGCTCAAAATACAATGCTAAACTTTCCTCCTATTTTCGGGTCGATTCATAATACAGCCGTATGTCCGTTCAGTCGCTACCATTCTGTTTCGCTTAAAAAATGATAAACCATTACTCATTATTAAAAAATGATATAATATATCAGAATCAGAACAAATACCGCATATATTATGATATTATGTACAAATGTTGGTGGCGTGATTTTTTAAGTATGAATCGAGACATAATTCGTCATCAACTTTTACTTAATCAAACTGTTGAAAATCGAGTCAATCCGGAAGGTGTTTTTTGTGTGTGAGATAGACTAAACAATTGGGTAAAAAATGACTGCTTTTAGAACAGTGTTTGTTCACTGGCTTACAAAGTATTTGACAATACGAACCAAACTAGAATCCTAAAGCGAAACAATTTTGAGTTGTCTAGTGAGATGTTTCAACTATTAGTTTATTTTTGTATTTATATTGTAAAAAATAGTAGAAATATTCTTATACTGTATTTTTGATATTATTTCTTTTGTAGTATAACAATTGGACCCATAAATGTTACTGGAGGATTTTATTTTATGCATTAATTTCTATATCAAGAGTACATGAGTTGCCATCTTGTCCGCATATTCTGTACTCTTGATACAGAAAGTATGTACGTTAGCTGTACTTACTGTTATCGTTCCGTAAAGTTCTTGTCACTGTAGTTGTTCAGTAAATGGCTTATATGTGATGCTTTTTTTAATTTTGTTTTTTTGTTGTGTTTATGTTTCTACTTATATCTTTATCGGACTTTCTTCTAAGGGGCCATCATTTACAGCATTAAACAGACTGGACTGGCTAGACAGTTTTAGGTTCTAAACGGACTAAACGATTTGAAATAATGCAGCGGCTTAAATTTAGTTCAACTTGTACTTAAATTTAAGGTCTCATAATTAATTGGACCAGAAATTGGATGCAGATGAGCATGATGCTGGGGTAAAAAAAGCGCGAAAAAGTTTTTTCCGTCTGCAGCCAAAAAAATGGCTCAAAACTGAGTTGAAAAGGAAAAACTGCTAAATTTTTGCTGCTGTCTCACCCACCTACTTGCCGATTCGCCGATTGCTCCCGTGCATCTCTGATTAAACGATCTTCAAACTCCCACGTAACATTAATATGCATATTTCAGTTCGCTTAGTCAAGCTGAAAAGTAGTGTCCCAAAATTACACACTATTAGTAAATTTACAGCCGCTTGCACCAACCTATTCTCGAGCTATTCTTATTCTCTTTCTATTTTTGAGTGCTGTGCTGTTCGACATCTAACAATATTCAAAATTTATATTCAATGCACGGCGATTAGTTAATGTCACCCATTATCGAGGAAACAGTGGAAACAAATCTAATGTACACATGTTTAGGGTTAAATGAGATCAGCTATTCTTGAGTTATTCTATTCTCGAGCTATTCTATTTTGGTGCAAGCCAGTGTATAATGCAATTCAATCAAAATTGAAAAAAGGCCTAAAAATACTATTTATTGAACAGAAAAGCCAGTGATTAGCGATCGAACAAGACTGCCGGTGGAAGTTTGTCGAGATAATTCGCGTTCGGCCGTTTGCGTGCTCGAAGCGTCGACTGTTTTGCCCGAGGGAATTCGAGTAAGATCGTGCAGTTTCTTGTCTTTGGCGATTTTTCTTTCGTTTGTGGAAGTTTTCGGTGACATTCCTGCAAGGTCGATATCAAGGGACGATTTTTCTCGCTCGGCTAAATACTCGTAGAGATCCGTTCTGATTACGTCATCTAGTTTAGCCTGAAATAAGGAATAATGACTGGTTAAGAATAATTTGTCGGAAAACGGAAATTTGGATTATATACACTTAAAATTTAGTTTAAAGTACTTGTCCTTGTGGTTTGTCCGTAGGGAATTAAAGAAAAACTGTAATGACAAACGCTGCAAAATTGCGCATGAACAAAGTTATACATATTCAAATGTTTTCAAAGTTCGTTCTGTTTAACCGTTCAGTCTCTCACGAGAGTTACTCAACATTTCAAAAAATCACACCACCAATGAGAACATCCTTAGGGGCAATACCTTTGGTGGATTAAACGGATTAAATTAACAGTTATTTGCCAAATAACTTATGTATCTTAATGTTAAAATAGCGTTGCAAAATTTTGTGTACAAGCGACAGGTATCGCAAACACATGCTGTGGCAAATGCAAATACATGGTTACACATTCATTGTCATTGTCATAGCAAACAACTCTAATCTAATCCCTTTAATCCACTTTGGAAACTGTCTAGCGCACCAGTTCTAGATGTACAAAAGCCAGCAGTCTGAAGTAGTACTCTGGGAAACAGTCCAGGTCATTGTGGTGACCCCCATTGACCCAGAGCGGATTAACGGCCGTGGGGCAGTTACTATATAAGGCCACGCCGTGACGAAGTTGTACGACCTCGTCCGCGGTGCCGTGCAGGATTAGACACGGCGACTGGATCGCATTGATGCGTTCAATGCTGAAATTGCACAGCCAACAATTTCATTGATAATGTTCATTCACAGCAACAATGGGCACTATCTCACACTAGTGAAACCTGTCGGGTTTATGTTTAACAGAATCAGTTACTTCGCGAGGATGCCTTAGGTATCCGAGTGGAGCAAGCCGGTGACCCAGTGGCTGGGCGTGACAGTACTGACACAAATGTGTCACTGGGAAGCAGGCTCAGTCTGTGGCGACGGATCAAATCCCAGCCAAAGCTTGAAAGTGCAGTTTAGAAAAATTCATGAAGAAAAAGCGTTAAGCTCAGCCTGGATTATAACGTGTCCTTAAGGTGGCGCTCCGAGAATTTGCACGTACTTCAAAAATCGTAAATTCTTACTTTCATGGTTATATTGGAATTTAGGTATCAAATTGAGGAATTTTGCAAAAGGATTTGATTCAATTATTTTTTTGTGTCTGTCACGTGACTTGCAAATACCCTATTCACAGGGCACACATAACTCAATTCAAACTCTCTCATTTTGGACAATTTATAGCTCGTTTGAAAGGTTTTCAAACGTCTAGGATGATAATTTTTTGTTTTGTGAATTTCGTTTTAAATTTTTAGTTATAACGATTTTTAACTTTTCATGCAACTTTAACAACAAGTATCTCGCTTCAAAGTCCATTTATTAAGAAAATAAAATTTAGTCAGTTTCTTTGATTATTCTTATATATTGTGTCAAAATTTTATGTCTCAACTCAAAACGTGCGATTTGGAATCTGTGCCCTTTGGCAAAAAACCTTGGTTTTTATTAAAAAGTTGCTTGGCTTGTTGCATGTTTTTATTTTTCTGGCTGAATGGCTTGATTTGACAGACGCTTGCTTCAATTATGTTTGTCTATTTTTCAAAAAGGAAAGTAATTTAGTTTTAATTTTTCTGCGCACGGTTTTTTAGTTTGGTCGCATAAAAAAATATTCATAAAAACGCTAATTTCAGATTTGGAATTTTTTTCAAAATTTTTCGATTTTGAGTTACACACATCAATCAACTCTTGAACACCTTCTGAACAACTTTTCTTGAAGAATTATAGGTCGATTTCGCTCCAGAAAAAATAATTTGCCAAAAAACAAATTCTCGAAGCGCCACCAAGGACAGAAGGACAGGGACAGAGATAAACTATAATGGTCAGCTATTGAGAAAAATTGACAAATAAGCTGGATCTTTTGAGGAAATCATTTTTAAGTTCAGCATTGTTTATAATACTAAAAATTCACTATTGGTAGACAGTTTTTTTGAAATTACTTAGGGCCAAAGGATAGGAACAATGGCAAGGAGGAGTATGAACCGGGCTTTAGCTGTTCCTTTCTTGCACGGTTCTACACGTTTTGTTTTTGAGGTGAAAACCAGGAACCGTATTCTCAGAATTATCTATGGGTAAAATTAGGTTCCATATTCTCACCCAATGGTGACTGGTTTCATTCTTCATTAGCATTTCGATATCTAATTCACACTAAATCAGTTGATTATGAATGCTTGAAAAATTGTTTTGTAGTATATACTTTAATGGGAATCATTATATATATTCGTATACATATATCCAACCTCACCTACCCGTTTTTTACCTGCGAAAAGTATCAAAAGTACCCAGGCATGATTTCTCTGGCTCTTGCATCAATATATTCATAGCTGACATTAAGGGCGAGTGTAAAATCACTCCCTTGACGTGTGCTTTTGTAGCCAAATAAATAGTGGGTACAGTCCCTATACTCTGACCATATAGTACCACGTTATCAGGAGTAAGCTGAAACCGTCGTAGCATTTCGGCATAGGTAGCCTCTATATCAGCGTATATATTCAGCTCATTAGCACTTCCTGTACTCTTGCCGTAACCAGAGTAATCATAGGCACACATGTCACAGCATAGCACTTCGCTGAGATAGATAGCGGGGACAACGAGTGAGCCAATATCTTGAGCATTGCCGTGCGAGTAGAGCAAAGTGTAGAGCGGCAGGCGAGAGCAATGATAATAAAAAGCCGCCAGACTGCCGTGTTGTCGGGGCACTCGAAATCCCTCCACACAGTTCCAAGCCCATTGGATGGCTGGGCTCACGTGACGTTTGTCCACTTCAAGGGTATAGATATCGGAAATATACAGTAATTTTGATAATTACTAAAAGGGGCAAAATCTCAAATAGCAGTACTGTTGATATAATTAAAAGGGTACAAGTTCATCACAATGGTAAAGCTGATGTCTCAAAACCCCTTACCATTGTGACATACCTAGGTACAGGTACCTATGTAGGCAGATTACACTTATATATTGGTACATCGATAATTTAGAACTTTGGGCTGAAATAACGCTATAACGCTGTATTCGACATATTTTTTCAAAGTTCGGACAGGACTAAAGTTAGCCTAGACCGTGTCTAATCCACCATTTATTTCTGAAGTTCTAAACGGTCTAAACTGAGTCTGGTCTTTTCGAACCAATAAATCAAAAGCAAGATTTATAGCTAGTTAAATTTAAAGCATGTCTTTTTAGCAATGCTAAAGTGGGCAATCATAAGAAAAAATGCCCGAGCCGTAAGCCTAATCTCGAATCTAAGTCAAAGCTCAAATCCAAGCCTAAGTCGAAGCCTAAACCTAAGCCTAATATAAAGACAGATAAGGCAATCATGGAAATGCGCAACAGTCACAACTGTCATACAACAGGGCCCGTATTCATAAAAATCCGAATTGAAAGTCTCGCTTTGTAGTCATAAATTTGTTGTTATTTTTATTATTTATTTTATTTATTTTATTATGTAATAACCTACAAGACTAGTGCGTCTAGTTTAGACTAGTTGGACAACATACATAAATTTCATGGCATTTGAATGTTAATCTTACTGATTTAAAAAAAAGTTCAGTTAAAATTTACATGTAAAGAGATTTGATCTAACATGGGCTGATTATAGTTAGTCACGAAGGGTCAAGTTTAAAAGACCTGTAGAGGATGATAGCAATGACGTACAAACATGACACTGACATCAATCGTCTTCATTTAAAGAGCGCTTTCAAATGAGGGGTCACATGACCTTGTCACGTGAGCATACCCTGAGATTTATATTTCGGGGTAACCTGAAGCGCTATGTAGTCATGTGACCCCTCATTTGAAAGCCCTGCTTGCCAGCAGTCCAATGATGCTGTTCGTTTGTCTGTCCGGCGTTTTAAAGGCCAGTTATGGCGCCTTTAAAGACATGAGGAAAAAGAACACATCGTAATTTAGTAATTACGATTTAATTACGATAAAGGGGGCCAGTGCGTTCCTTCAAGCAGGTGAGCGTAGTTAGGTCCCATAAAATTTTGCTCACCGGGTGCCCCTGTAAACACCCACATGGATTCAGTAACAGCTATTTCATTCGTAATCTGTTTAAAATATATTAATAAATTACCTTGTATGGTGCATTTAATAAGAAGGGTTTTCGTGTTTATTTTTAATTTTGCTTGCTGCTTGCTTGCTGCACGACGCTGTTATTTGTAGTCCGTGTGAGTGTAACTGATGGCGCACACAGCTTGCACTAACATACACTTACTATGCATTTATTTCTGGTTTATTTCATGCTTGCTTAGTTTTTTTAGACGGTGCTGGTGAGTTTATTTAGAGTAGTTTGGTTTAGTTATATTACGTATAATTAATTTTCATACATTAGGTTGGCGCTTGCCATTATTTAATTGCGCCCCTCCCCTTGAAACGCTTAAGTTATTTTATTGCTGACCAATCGCCATGTTATTTTACGTGTCGCTGTTGCTTGTGTGTGTGTGTGTGTATACTTTCAGTGCATGTCCTGGTATCGTTTGCTACCTCGCGATCTCAGTGACGAAAGTAAAACAACGACCTTAATATCTACAGTACAGATCAGAATTAACTTAAAGTGAAGCCGGCTTCAGTCTCACTTTTGACCGGCTTCAGTTGGAAGTGAAGCCGGCTTCACTTCGATTTGGCTTCACTTCCAGGTGAGCTTTATTTCAACCTAGTGAAGACATTTGTTATGAACTTTGGAAACAGCTGTTTGATACACTTCCAGGGGGAGGGGACTAAGTAATAAAGTTTCCCTACAAGTATTCATACGTAGTAATTTGTCCATTTAATGTAAATTTAACCAAAAAATATTTTAACTCTAAGATCTATTTAATAATTTTATTTGTATTATATCAAACATAAAACTTCCTAAATTAATTTAAATAAAATTAAATTAAAATTAAAAAAGAAAATTAAGATAATTTATTAAAATTAAAATAAATCAAAATTCAATTACATTAAATTGAAATTTTGTGACAAGATGAATTTATTTTATTTATCAGTTTTGGCAGAATATATTAGTCTGTCTATCTTTATGTACAACTGCTCTAAAAAACCCTGCTTATGCTGAACATTCAAAAGTTATGCTGAATTGTAAGGTTCGCAATTAAGACCATATGAGTTATGTAGGAGTAAAACATCACCCACAAAATACATTTTTTGCTACTTAATATTACGCAAATGCACATAGCTAATTAATAATTATTCTTGAACTCGACCTGATCCGCACTTTGTGTTTGGTCAGCAATTCAATTGCCAAAACTAGATAATTTGTTGTCTATTAGCAAATAAAATTTGCTAATAAAAATTTAAAATATTGAAATTTTAAAATTCTTTGCAAATGAAACTCGTCAAGTCGCTTTCTAGTGGCGAAGCTTAGAAACTTTGTTTAAAACCAGCTTTACCTGTTTAATTTTGATGTTGACGCTCTTATTTACTGCTTTTAATGACACTCTTCTTCATCAACTTGTGTAGTATAGTGTCACCTGTCTAGTATATAGCCACAAAGCCTACTAATTGCGAAACTCTTTCATTCAAAATTATGAAAAGAATAATTTTTTTTCGGCTAAGCACTGTCAGTGCAAATACCTGAAACGACAATTTACTGTTTTTTATATTATATTAAACATAGGGTAATTATTCTTCACAGAATAACTCTAATTATAAAACCCCCTCCTTTCAATTGACCTGTGGCAGTGCGCCCTTGTGTTTTCTTTCCATGCTACTTTGACTGCGAAAAGGTTCTCACTAGGCGGCAAAACTACGTTTTACACCTACCTACGTACTACCAAACGCTAGTGTGGTGTCAATATGGCATCAGCTGTTATTGGACACTGAACATAATTATTTGAGGATTGTGCAGTTTATAAGCACTTCTTGACAACGGGCTGCCAAGACATAAAAAAGTTGCTTACTTTTAGGTGAAGACAAAAAAGTGAAACCGGTTCTTGTGAACTAATTCAATTAAAAACATTTAAGATTTTTTGTTATCGTCCAAAACTTGTTATGTAAATATATATGTCCAGCTTATTAAATTCATAATAGTAGCTTGAATGGTATAAGTAAATAACATTTCATAATTGATTTATTAAAAATAAATAACTGTTTTTTCAATTGACTTGGTCGCACTCACGACAGTTAATAGTATGCGCGTCTTGTCTCATAAAACTTATGAACTTAGCCCCCTCCCCCCTGGAAGTGTATCAAACAGCTGTTTCCAAAGTTTATAACAAATGTCTTCACTAGGTTGAAATAAGCTCACCTGGAAGTGAAGCCGAATTGAAGTGAAGCCGGCTTCACTTACAACTGAAGCCGGTCAAAAGTGAGACTGAAGCCGGCTTCACTTTAAGTTAATTCTGATCTGTACTGTAATAGGTTGAAGAAGCTAGGTATGTCGTTTTTTGTGCTGGATAGTGTATATAAGCATAACCATGGTTATTGCTGTTTTCCTTTTGCAAGGCTAACCTTGTCAATTTGCTGTTTATCTGCTTAGAATTCACTAGTATAGAGATATCCATAACACAACAGTGAAAATGTCTACAGCAGTGACATCTGGCGTCTACTAAAGTTTTATTTTTCGCTTTGACACAGTCACGCTTACGCATGTCTTGTTTATTGATTGTGGCTCCTGCATAATCCGTGCTTTGTTTGCTTTTGTTTAGTCAGTTACAGGCATTTTCACAATAAAACGAGTATCGTAAGTTTTCGGAAAAGTAAGTTAAATATTATATTAATTAATATATACATATCTGGGAACTCCCTCATTGAGCTAAATGTTCGCTTACGCCAAGGCCAACCGGCTTGCGGGGAGGTGCCCCAGTCACTGGAAGGGCCCCTCAACACACGCACGCAGACCTTAACAGGGCGTAGTCAGACTGTCGAGACTATAAGTATGAATTAGAGCAAAAACGACCACCTAACCTTTCCAAAATTCATCCAAGACTGTATCCAAAATTCTTATCTACATAGATAAGCCTTACACATCGTAAAAAGATATCTATATATAACTCTAAAAATGTCCATTAAAAATAATGCACTAATCTAGGGAACTGCAACTTCCGAGGTCATTCTTTGATATAAAACGTCCACTGCATCCGTAACACTACATCGAGCACCCGCTTAATACGAGACTAAAAGCATTTTTTCCACGCCTAGCCAAACGTGGTTATTCCATATATGCTTTGCAGAAATAACGAAAACTAACATTAAAAAGTCTACAGTCACCGACTTCAAGATCGATTTCCGCCGTCATCTCCTTCCCAGTTTCTGACTATGCCCTGTACATCGCTTGTACAGAAATGAAACAGCATGGAAAGATTTGATTAACATTACGCCCGTTTGTAAACGGTAATTAGGGTCCAGTTGACTGGGGCGGGCGACACGGGACAGCCAGCAAAACCGGGCCTTCCGCTCCCCATGCGTGAACCTCGGATTACTTAGTGGCCCCCCGCAGCCAGGCACTACATACACAATTATTAGCTTGCATGCATGTGTATATATTTAATGCCTGCTGTTTTGCCACGGTGATCCGCCTGACCGTCGTAGGTTGGGATCGACTTGTGTTGTTTCCGAGCATCTCTGTAGTCGAGAGGATGGTAAAAAAAAATTACGATAAAAGTGTTCTATGGTGTGAAAACCTTAAAACCCCCATATCTTTTGTTATGGGGGTCGCAGCCACTTGGGAATTTCACCATTGGAATGGGGAGACAAAGCGCTTTCGATTGATGGGTCACATGACCCTTTACTGCAAGTTGACGTAGTAATGACGTAGGCGCCCGGACAAAAACCGCTATAATTTGGTATATGCTGTTTTATCAGTCATATGAATGGTGAAAATATCATACGCCAGGGGTTTCTGAGATCACTGCGAAGACAAAACCTGCTTATTATCATTATCATTATTATTAGGTTAATATATATTGTAAATATATTGTAAATATTGTAAATATTGTAAATATATTGTAAATATATTGTAAATATATTGTAAATATATTGTAACAAGTCTAGTGCGTCTAGTTTAGACTAGTTCGACCATGTATATATCTAAGTCTATTTATGTTACATTATTTGAAAAATGATCAAAAAAATGAATTTTTGCCTAAATTAAATTGTTTGGGATTTGATCACCCATGGTGTGATCTGCAGTACAATCACTCCCTTTTATGAAATTTTTTCAGGGGCCATAATTTTTCATACGGAAGTGGGAGAATAATAATTTTAACGTCATTTGAGAGGAAATTGTTAGAGCTTTCAAATGATGGGTGACATGGCCTTTAACTTGACGTTAAGCTTGCGTCATAATTTAGAATTGGAAGGAAATTTGAACGTTTAAACGTGAATAGTATACGTCAAGTAAGGTATCATTCAAAAGCGCCTACTGTTCTGAGTTGAAAGGCGTCAATTTTATGCTTTTACGTTAACGTTGAGGCAAGTTATGACGGTCTGAATATTTGAGAATTAAATGACACTATAGTATCATCTTACATTCGTCGTAGTAGATGTTCGAGCCCGAAAATGTCAGTATGAAAATTTTTTATTTTTTTCAAACCGGTTTAGCGGTTAAACGGTTTCCTTTACGAACTGACTTTGAATAGAAAAATTTTTGGCCACGCTGTCGGCTATATGATAACGTAAAAATGACGTTTCTGCGTTGAGCCGATCCTGAGTTATTATCGTAATTATTTTTTAGCAAGAAAGTTTATATAGTATAGTAAGGTAACCATTTTTGCTTTTCAGCAGGCTTAATGGTATTCATAAAAGCTGAGATTAATATCCGGACTTATGGTATTCATAAAAGTCAAGCAAAAATTTTTATTTGACAAATTTTTGTTCCTTCTAGAGAAGGAACTATTGTTTTGAAATTAACTGCTCATAGCGTTTAACGCTACTGAGCAGGCTGCATAGCCAGTATGTTTTACGTGTATTGTCAGCTTGGGAGCTGCCTGCTGATTTTTGTCTGAGTATATGCAGAAAAATCATTCCGGCATTTTCAAGCCAGACTTACAGTTGAAAAGCCGAGCTTTTTGTCCCGACTTAATGAATACTGGCTCTGGGCTGGGATGCGCTCAAGCCTGGATTTTTATCCGAGCTTTTTACGCGGCGGCTTCAGCCGCCGCGTATATACTATAGTGCAAACGTGTGCGTCAAGAGCACACAAATGCTCCTATTCTAGTGTTAAACTGCTGCTAGGTCAGCAATTTAACACTGTGTGAGCGTGTGTGTCTGGAGCGTGTGTGTACGTAAGATTAACTGCCTGCTCTCATCACTGCTCTCATATTTTACGTCTGTCAGTGCTAACAAGTTTTGCTTGCAGAAAACAGTAAATATAACAAAACCTGTCGCAGCTATGTTTCGTGGAATGTTCATTAGTGCGTCGGAAGTAAGAAACTTTGAACTAGTCTAGAGGATATGGTAACGTTGCCCAGTGGCGGTTACGGACTCCATTTATGGAGTATGGACGCCGTTCACTACAAAACAATAGCTGAGCTGACCTAGCGTACATCAGCTGACTAGCACACGATGAGCGTGTGCGTTGTTTAGCTGCTGTAAAATGTGAGCTGTAACTCGTAAAAAATTGCTTTTATGTACGCTTTTGCAATACAAAGATCAATTTCGAGGTTAAACTTTTCACGTTGATCACGTTGCATCTCTTATGTAGTTAAGCAAGATTTAAGCAAAACTGACCCTCCATAATTTTTTCCTGATGGAGACATTTTTGGTTATTACTGGTGACACTGTTGGCTAAGTGAAGTTTAACACGGATAGTACTTTGCAAGTTCCTATGCTCGCTTCGAAAATTTTTAAGTGCCGCGTTTTATATTCGAAGAATATCCTCAGCATTGCAAGCAACTCGCAACGCAGTCTACATATCTAAAAAGTTTAACCTTACTCGCAAAACGTGCTTGTTGTTTAATCCAGGCTTGTTCAAACCTGGCTTCCCAGCTTTTTAGCATTTATGAAAAATCAATAATATAATTGCATAACCCAAGCTTGATTTTTATGCATACCATATGACCCTGCTTTTTATCCCAGCTTTTATGAATACAAAATAGCCTGGATAAAAAGCCGAGCTTGGTTTTATGAATACGAAAATCCGAGATTTTAAACCAAACTTAGTGAAAGTCTTAGTGCAACTAAAAACCCTGGCTCACACTTTTACGAAGACCGGTGCTGGTGCAAATCCTTTGATCACCCATTTTAACAATGCCTAGTTTTTCGCGCCAAAATATATACCTCCGACTTCTCCGTCGGGCTCCATGGTATAGGAAGGTCGGGGGGGCCTGAAGGCAAGTTTGCGGACAATGCAAGTCGGCCAGGGGGGGCAGCAAACGATCCAGCAACAAGTGCAGACCTGGCGAACGCAATGCGTGAACTTTTGCCACCGGGATCGAGATCCATGCTGTCCCATAATCTTCTCTTCTGGATCGTGACATCGCCCACAAGAGTAGCAGACATCTTCGGTCATTTTTTACCCCGAATTTAGTCTGTTCCTTGGGATATGGATTGTTTTTTAGAATTTTTTGCTGTGATTAGAATCTTTTTTGCCGTTTTCCAGTTTTTGCTATACAGCTTAGTACGAGTGTCATATGATTTAGTGGTGTTGAAAGCTGGTAGCAAAAATCACACATGATTAGGTGGTTTTATCAGAGTAGGTAATCATAAGTTTTGTTTCAATATAGGTTGTTGGTGTACAGTCAAGGAATGTTAGATTTTTCATTCTGAGTTTAGGTCACAATCTTGAGTTGGTCTTAGATTACAATTTATCTACACAACTCATTCATTTTAGTTTGGCTTTAGTTTTGCCAAAATTACAATTCTTGATTACTTTCGACTTCAGTTTTGCCAAAATTATCATTATTGATTACTTTTAGTTTTACCAATATTACAATTATTGAATTAATTTTAGTCTCCGTTTTGCCAATATCACGGTTATTGATTACTTAAAGTTTCAGTTATGTTAACATGCTATTGAAGCACAACTACTTAAATACAACTTAAACTTATGCACAGTTATTGTTTCAACTCAAATGCAGCTTAAACTAATGCACAATTATTGTTTAAACTGAAATTAAGCTTAAATTAATGCACAATTATTGTTTTAACTAAAATTAAGCTTAAATTAATGCAAAATTATTGTATTAAGGCGGTAGTTTCGTATATGCAGCGTATATTTTTTGATGAGCTGTTACTCGATTGTTTTAGAAGCTATTTATAAGCGGTTTCTTGCATTTCACAGACAAAGAATAAGACCGTGAGCCCATGTATTTGTTTTGGTAACAATTTTGACAGTTTGTTCAAAATACGTTGTGAAATATCTCAAATTTGGCATTTTTTTAAGTTTTTGTGTTATCTTTAATTTTAGAAAGAATATGACCTGATTAAGTTTAATTCTAGTTTAGTCTAAATTCACTTGTAAGTGTCTCAATACATGCATAGTTTTATTTAGATAAGTCCTCACATTGCTTTAGTACTTCAAATTTAAGCTTCAAAATAGAACTTTTTTGAATTTCGCAAAACTTTATGGCTTGAGAAAACAAAAACTACAATGCCTACATATGTATCAATAATTGCAAAAAAAGTAATCTATGTAGACATTTTAGTTTTCTTCATTTTAGTTAAACATTATGAATATAGACGGCACACATAATCAGTAAATTGACACTTTCGAGTACATGACGTATGTATCTTTTAGTACATATAATGAACTCGTATGCGTTGCCATGGCGACCACGGCAATAAATTTTATTAGAATAGTCTAAAGTGACCTACTGTCTTCCAATATGACCGCCAATACATTCAAACTACAGTACAGAAGCTACGTAAAACCATTTTATAACGTCACGTCTTGTTACGTATTTTCGAGCGTTTTTAGTCAACAATGGGGGCAATATACTTCAGAGCTCATAACCATGACTATATAACAGTTGGTAACATGAGTTTTGGTAAAACACTGCAATGTAAATAGGTCTAGTTCTGTGCCGAATTTTTAAGAAATACACAGCTTAAATTTTACATCACATCATTTTAAAGTGAAAAAAGAGTTATATTCAGAGAGTGTCAATTTCCTAAAAACAGTAATCACTATATATTGTAAAAATAGCCAAAAATGTCAAAAACACTACTTTTTTTGTTATAACTATAGTTTGTAGAGTAACAATCAAGATCAAGCAATCACCAGCTTTTTACTATAGCAAAACTAACCAGACTACAGTACTAGTGTGTATCCAGTTTAGGACATATCAATACCCCCTCACAAGTGTCAACGATAATATTCGTCAGAAATCGGGTCCCATCTTAACGGTTTGTTTCTTACTCTTGTCGATCTACGATTAGGCTGTGGATGGGCAACAGCTTCAGGTGGAGGTGCCTCGATTGGAACTCCTTCTTCAGGGGGTAAATGATCAACTGGACGGTTGACTTCGGTTGAGCGAAAATTGCAAGTTGCGAATTCTCCGCCATCAGAATTGAACTGCTGTAGTTCTTTGCTTAAATCCGCCTTTCTCAATTGATCGATGTGTCGCAGGTAGCTACCAGAGGGCACTTGAATTTGGTACATGAAGTTGCCTAGTTTTTTAACAACTTTGCCGGGCACCAATTTGTTACCAGGACTGTAACAACGAGCCCAGACGGTGTCGCCAACGTTGAAGGATCGCTTAACTTCAGTGGACGATCGAAAATTGGAAGCATTTTCTTTTGGCGACAGAAAAGACCATCTTGTAGTAATTTCTCGGCACAAAAACAGTTTGGCAGGAGTTTCCCCAGAAGCAGGATGTGGGGTCGAACGATAGGACAATAGAAATTGGTCCACAGTCTTGGACAACGAGACAGCAGTAGGACTAGCAGCTTGAATCGAATGTTTAAAAGTCTGCACAAAACGCTCTGCAGCACCGTTTGAGGACGGGTGATACGGTGCCGAAAACAAGTGACGAATGCCATTCACAGAGCAAAATCTTGAAAATTCGTTAGATGCAAATTGCGGTCCATTATCACTAACTATCGTTGCTGGAATGCCAAATTTTGCCAACAACTTTCGAAGAACAAGTAGAGTTTCAGCCGTAGTTGTTGATGCCATTTCAATCACTTCGGGCCAGTGCGAAAACGCATCGATAAGGACTAGCCACATTTTTCCGTAGAATGGCCCCGCAAAATCTAAATGAACACGGTCCCATGGTTTTACCGGTGTATTCCATTTGGAACATGTTTCTTTCGGGGGCATAGCAGCTGCTTTTCTGCAATTTTGGCAAGAACCAGCCAGTTTTTCTATATCTTTATTCAAAGATGGCCACCAGATATAACGGCGAGCAAGGGACTTCATTCTGACAACTCCGGGATGAGCTATATGAAGTTGTTCAAGAAAATAAGATTGGAGCGAAGCAGGAATCACAACACGCTGTTCCACGAACAAACAATCAGAAAACGTGGTCAGATCAGCTTTTCTGCGTCGGAAAGCGAGCGCACGAAAATCGTTCAATAGTTCTTTAGGCCAGCGACCAGTTCTGACGGCATTTTTAATATTCACTAGCAAAGGATCATTTTCAGTTTCGAGAGCTATTGACTCCAGTTTGCAAGGTAACTCGTCCGAAACTTGAGAAAAAACGGCAAAAATATCTGTCATAGCTTCTGCTTTCGACGGCTCACCAGAGACTGGCAAACGTGAAAACGCGTCCGCGTTTGAATGGAAATCGGTAGAACGATATGCAATCTGATACTGGTAGCCTTTCAACTTTAGGGCCCATCTTTGTAACCGACCCATCGCAAGCGGGCTGGCTCCCGTCGGTTTGAAAATGTGCACAAGCGGCTTTTGGTCCGTCAGCAATAGAAAGTCACGACCATATACGTACTCATGAAATTTAGTCAAGCCAAATATTATCGCTAAACCTTCTTTTTCAATTTGAGAGTACACTTTTTCAGATCGATTCAGAGTACGGGAGGCGTAAGCAATCGGCCTCTCGGAGCCGTCAGGTAAACGATGAGACAATACAGCCCCAACACCGACGGGTGAAGCGTCACATGCTAAAATGACTGAAAAAGAGCAGTCATACGGCATTAAAACTGCAGGGCATTGGAAAGCGTTTTTGAGTTCTCGAAAAGCACGGTCGCAATCGTCATTCCAATGCCATTTGATGTTCTTTTGTCGCAAAGCATTCAAAGGTGCAGCCAGAGTTGAAAAATTAGCAATGAAACCAGAATAGTAATTAGCTAAGCCAAGAAATTACATTAGTTCGGTGACTGAAGATGGAGGCGCAATTCCAGCCAATGCCTCAACCTTTTTAGGTGACGGATGCACTCCATCGGCATCAATGACGTGCCCCAAGTAATCAACTGAAGAGCACAAAAACTGACACTTAGGTAGTCCCAACCGTATACCGTGACGACGACAAGTGTCCAAAACTGTACGCAAATTTTTTAGGTGATTCGCCTTTGTGTCCCCTGTAATGCAAATGTCATCAAGAAATATGGCAACACCAGGTAAATCGCCGAAAATTCTTTCCATCGTAGCTTGGAAAGCTGCGGGGGCAGAAGCCAGACCAAACTGCAAGCGTTTGCATTTGTATAGTCCTTTGTGAGTGTTAATGCAAGCAAGTAACTGACTTTTTTCTTCTAATTCCAGTTGCAAGTATGCTTGAGCCATATCAAGCTTGGTAAACGACTGTCCGCCCTTAAGCTTCTGCATTAAATCCGTAAATCTTGGGAACCGTGTCAAAAATAAAATCGTGTACACGATTATTTTTACACGATTTCTACACGAATTAATACACGATTTTTAAAAAAAGTTTACACGATTTTGTCTAGGCTTACACGAGTTTTACACGATTTCAAATATGTTCATTTATCTATTATGCCGTTGTTTTACTGATTGTTTATATATACATATGAAGCCCCTATCTATACTACGTTTATAAAAATTTGTATGCATTGATACATAACCTACCTATACACTGCATTTGTGCACGCATTTTATTCAACTTAATTTAGCAACTATTAAAAAAGTACGCTAGGTAAATACCGATTTGGCCGAAAAATTAACCAACATAATTCTTCTATTTATGATGCGTTTGGCACTACCCCCCCCCCAAATGTTACCAATAAGCACAGCAGCATGCTTTGACTGGAAAAATAATTTTCACATTCTAACATTTGAAACTGCAGGGCTTAGACATTTGTGTGTGGGTAAGTTGCAACAATTTAAAAACATACGAGCGTAAGAAAACTGATACCGCAATATATTAGCTGTTAATAATATCAAGCATTAGCAGCTACGACACGAATTTTACACGATTATTTTGATTACTACACGAATTTGTTTGGCTTTTAACACGATTTTAAATCGTGTAAAATAATCGTGTACACGTTTAAAATTAGGGTGTATTCTTGACACGGTTCCTTGGTAGCGGGTGCGTGTCAACACAGAGGTCAGGGTTCACAGATACACTGTAATCTCCGCACAAGCGAATTTTTCCAGTAGGTTTCACAAGAGGAACCACCGGTGCAGCGTATTCCGCATAAGCGACTTTTTCGATGACCCCTTTTTCAACCAGGTCAAGAAGCTCACTCTAGACTTTTGGACGAAGAGCATAAGGAAGAGGACGCGGTTTATGAAATTTGGGTCGTGCAGTGTCTTTCAGTGTCAGTTTCACCGGTGGTACACCCACAATATGACCTAAACCGGTCGCAAAAAGATCAGCAAACTCCTTGAGCAAGGGCTCAAGATCAGGATCAACTGCCAGATTTCCAGCAATATTGCAAATGGAAAAATTAAGCAAAGGTAAAAAATCTCGACCAAGTAAGGCCGGTCCATTCACATTTGCAACGATCAAACTGCCGGCCATGCGACGACCGTTAAAGTTCAAGGTAACTGACAGTTGACCCGAAACTTCAATATCTGCGCCACCGTAACCTTTAAGACGCAGAGCACAAGGAAGCAAAGTGTCCTTAGGAAATAGCTTTTCTGCTAGCGATTTTGGTAAAACAGAGCGTCCAGCTCCAGTATCTACTTCCATGGCTAACGAAATACCGTTCACGAAAACATTTACAGTAATAGGTTCAGAGCTGCCAAGCACAGAGCGAATGTAGCAAATGGGCTGAATTTCATTTGTATCAGTTCCCAAATGCACCACCGAATGGACAGTCCCACTGTTCCGTTCAGGCTTTTTGCCCGAGCGACATACTGCAGCGATGTGTCCTTTTTTAGAACACTTGTGACAAGTAGACTGAATAAAACGACAACTTGGAGCCCAGTGATCACGCTTACCACAGCGCCAGCAAGCACCAGAAATTGTTTCAAAAACAGGTTTCTGGTTCTGCTGTCGCCTGTTCTTTGCGTTAGTAGTCACTCGAAAAGTCGAATTATCCGATAGGGCATGCGTGCCGACTCCATTGCTGATTTCCTTTGCCTCTTTGTTAGCCGATTCAATGCCAGTCGCTATATCGATAGCTTTTTGCAAGGTCAGATCCCATTCGGCCAGTAGCCGACGCTGAACTTGCTCGGAGTTACTACCGCAAACCAAGCGGTCACGCAATGAATTGTCCAAATCGACAAAGTCACAAAATTGGGCGCGAGCCCTCAACCGAGCGACAAAATTAGCAACAGTTTCCCCAACAGTTTGTTTGGTGTTGTGAAATTTAAAACGTTCCGAAATAACGTTCACTTTGGGTTGGAAATGGGCTTTCATGACACCCAACAGTCGATCCAATGACGTTTCCGTTAGTTTCTCCGGTGCAATCAAACTCTTCAGCAAACTATAGTTCTCTGAACCAAGAGCTGTCAAAAAAGTTGCACGCTTCTTGTCTTCGTTTTCCATGTCATTCGCTAACGAAAACATTTCAAAGCGTTCAATATAATCTTCCCAATTCTCCCTACCCGGAGAAAAGGGATCCAGCAAATAAAAATTCCTCGTCGCCAGTAACAATCAAGATCAAGCATAGTGTAACTGATTATAAAGAGCCTATGATTTGCCCATATGTTGGCCTAAAAGTGCCTCATATGTGTGTCTAATTTCATAAAGTTAGCTGTTGGTTCGAGCGAATCGCAACAAAAACTGCAAATTCGAAACTACCACCTTAACTGAAATTAAGCTTAAACTAATGCACAATATTGTTTTAACTGAAATTAAGCTTAAACTAATGCACATTATTGTTTTAACTGAAATTCAGCTTAAACTAAAGCAAAATTATTGTTTTAACTCAAATGCAGCTTAAACTAATGCGCCATTATTGTTTTAACTGAAAATAAGATTAAACTAATGCACTGGACAGGACTTGATGGCAGTTCAGGCTAAATTGTATAATATGTATAATAGAACAATAGACACCATTGCAAAGCTTTGAAACACAGTCACTCTGAAATTACATTCAATAAGAATAACTTTCGCTTTTAGTACAGCTTCAGTGCTTCTTGATTTGACAATTACTTAGCTTAATCTACACAATGCATTTACTTTACATAAGTCAGTTGTGATAATATTTTGATTATTGATAATGTACTTTTAGTTTATTTTAAGTAAGGTTTAGTTTTAATTTTGCAAAAACTACTATTTTGGAACAGTTTTAGTTTTACGTAGCTTCAACAATTACATAAGTCTTGCTGACAGCTTCAGGCCCGGTTTCTACTTGTTTTTGTCCTTGTCACCATAGTTTTGTCCTTGAGCAATTCCAAGAAAACTGTCCGGCCGAATACACTAACTTTTCGCTAGAATAAAGTTGGATCACTTTCAGATTGTATGCAAAAACTAGGCAAAACTTTTGCGCCACTTCTTCACAGCAATTGACCAAAATTTGTCCTTGTCCCTGTCCCTGTGTCCTTAAGGACAAGTATGAACCGGGCTTAAGTCTTAAATGAATGTTCAAAAAACTTTACTTTTGGATAAGAAGATTAGCTTTATTACGTTACACACATTACACATTCAGGAATAGGTTACACGAAAGTTTTTTAATGTTGAGAATATATTGGTTCTTCTTATATGAAATACAAAATCTCATATGCAGTTTATCATTGTAAAATTTCCGCTTAACTGATAACTACCAATAGTCAAACTAAAAATTCACAAATAACATTAAATTGTCACCGGAAACGCACAATATTGTAAACTTCTATGATTTGATAAACCTGATATTTTCGATGGTTATTTACTGAAACTTATGTACCTACTTTAACTGATTGCAGGGGTTACATTTAATGTCTTAACAGTGTTTTATATCTTATTATATAAAAGATGTTATTATTATAAATTACATCTATTTACATTTTGAATATTTTTGTGATTTTTTGACTGGATTAATCAACAACGACTTGTTTTAAGGAAACACTTGTAAATTTAAACTGAATTAAATTAGTGATTCAATTAATGAACTTAATTACAATAATTCAAACTTTTCAAGTCGCATCATAAAATCGCAATTCTTAAGTCGATACCAACTATTCAATCGCCATTCAAATTCAACTCTACATCGGGAGACTTTTGGAACACAGAGTATTAGCGATTACTTCTTATTTGCATACTGAGCGAATGCTTTTGCTTTAATATGCAAATGAGATTTCGTGAGACAAATCATCAACGTTTATTACAGTACCACATAATATTTTCTCGTTACCATACGTTTCAGTGTCTAATAGTTTGGCACGCTTAAGTTTATTTATTAAAGTATTAATAACTAGCAGTTTCTACTGATTGTTAACTCTTTTGTTGTAGAAGTTATTACAGAAATTCAACCACTCGATTTTTTGTTTTTTTGTAGTTCCGTCATTGCTTTCTAATGTTGTACTTTGTAGGCATAGCATCAGTCAAACTAGCATTCTATTTTTAATATTTTTTACTGATTAATTAATTTTTAAATATAATTTTTCAATTACTTTCAGCGTTCTGAAATTACCCATGACTTTCACTGCTGCCTTAATTGCCTTTGCCGCAATAGTGCCATTTGCCTTGGCAGGTCAAAAAGAGTGCCTTTGGGTCAAAGGTCAAGTCAAATGTCCTTCCAATGAGAACCACGCGGCCTATCTAAAAGTCTTGCTTGTGGATCACGATCGATGTATGCCTAAAGTCTGATTTATTGACTTAGGGCCTATTCCTTTACCGGATTAAACGAACTAGACTCAATTCTCAATTCATTTACCGGATTAAACGGACTAGACTCATTGCCTTAAACGGATTAAACGGACTAGAATCATTTTATAAGTCCAGCTGAATCAGACTAAACGGACTCAAAAATCAGTGCGCTAGCAATTAAGTCCGGAGGTTTTAGAATGGCATTTTAAGCATAATGTTTAGACCGTTTAGTCCGTTTAGACGTTATTGAGACCGTTTATAATTAGCCCTTTAATCCGGTAAATAAATAGGGCTAGGGTTTCACAAAAGGTGTCGAACGTTAGACTCTGTCTAAAATGCTGTTTGAGAAATAGAAATGAAATAGAACACTGTAATGAAACATTCTTTATGTATTTTATGCGCCCACGTGTTCGACATTGGACTTTAGACCGAGTCTAAGTTAAACGCGCTTTGTGAATCCCACCCATTGGGTTTAGTCAATTAGATTTAAAGTGTAATGTGGGATAAATTGGGGTTAGTGTGTTCTGTATACTTAAATTTTAAAGAGGATTAATTCGGTTTAGTGAATTAGATTTTATTTTTTACTTGGAGTTTAGTGGACTAAATTAAACGTTGGGTTAATCGGGTTTACTGGATTAGGCAAAAAATTTAGTTAAAGCACTGTAGTAGATAGTGCTATACAGTTACGTATATGATTAATGAAAGTATTAAGAATTTATTTGCAAAATTTCTTAAAATCATTGATATAATATGATATGATATGGTATGATATGATTTTTTGCTCGTTGAATCGGGTAGATTGCGACTGAACTAAGTCTAAGACGTAGACAGAGTCTAAACAAGCACTGTGAATCCCAGTTGTATAAATTTTCATTAGATTTCTATTTAATTCGAATTGAACGTTGAGTCCATTGAATGAATTCTTGGAGTGGATTAAAGGGATTAGACTGAAATACATTTCTTAGATAGTTGATCTTACTGTTGAGGAAGATTTACAAAATTTGGCTCATTTTCAGTTTGAAGTGATGGAAAAATGCTGTATTGATTTAAAAAAGTATGTAAGTAAATTTTATATTTTAGATTGATCCCAGTCTGAAGCAAATATCAGATCATTATGTAAAAATGCAAAATTTTTCATTACAGTATTCGATTCAATTCGAAAAGAACGTTTTAGACCGAGTCTGAAGTTGAACACCCTTTGTGCATCTTAGCTACAGTACCGACCAAAATTACTTGCTGTAATTAGACTGTAGCAAATATTTTTGGTCGTTACTGCACTTGTACTACGAAAACAAACACAAATCATATACTCTTATTTTTGTTTATTTGGTAACTGGTCATTAACTCAGCATAATTTAAAATAAACCTTAGTTTTCCGTACGATGTTCTATTTAGCTAAAAAAGAACGTTTTAGACCGAGTCTGGCGTTAAACACCTTTTGTAAATGCCAGCACTTAAGTCGCTTGCGAGCGTGACTCCCTTGCCGCTCGTGATTGGCCTCGTAACGGAAACGAGCACCGCATCTAATCCCAATAAGATTAGAGAAGCCGGACTCATGTCAGGGGGACTTTTTCTGAGAATTCTGAGTCATCGGCAACACTTAAGATTTCGCCACGTCTTATTTAGTGACATGACTTCTGCTTTCTGTACATTTGATAGTCAAAATCTATTCTTTTCGTAACGAAATCACATGTTTCGTTTGCTCAAGTGGTGAAACTAGTTTAGTCAGACTTTAGTTTCAATCTAATCTGTTCGATTCATTTCAATAACTTAGTCTAAGCCCAAAGTTAAACAAAGAATTGTGAATCTCGACCAAACCAATTTCAAAACTATTTTGTTTCAGTGAGCGCCGACGAAACTTTAGACACCGGCTATACCTCACACAGCGGTCATTTTATTCTATATGGCTGCGGCAGCGATTTATGGGGCGATATTGACCCAGTTCTGAAGGTGTTTCACAAATGCGGCCGGGAAGAGAAGCAAATGCTGAAACACTTCATTCCCAAACGATATATTGCCCGAATGTACGATGCCGGGGTGGTCGACCTGGAAAATGTGAATACCGAAAAGTTCGAGACCCACAGCACGTCGGATCGAATCCACCCACCGTGTGAAAATGAAGAAAATCAATAATTCTTTTTTTTTATTTTTTGCATTGGTTTAGAAAGGTTGAGGGTTGATTCATACTTCGGGCTGTATGTTCCCTCCGGTAAAATTACGAAATATTAACGCAATTTGTAGTGTTTCAAATCAATTTTGCAAAGTGTGTGTTCCGTGATTTCGCTGGCTGGACGGAAATACGGCAATACGTATGAATCGACTCTAAATGTGAAAAAATCATTTTGATTTAAAGGGCCAAAGTATAGTGTCCTACATGGCCAAATTTGGCCAACTTAATCAGTTGATGTATATACGTAATTTGTTTTGTTTCGAAGAATTGTTAACTGTTCTTCCTAAATCTTGGATGATGAGAAATAAATGAATCAGAAAAGACATTAAAAATTATTTTAAAAAATTTTTGAGGGCACATCCGGGGGCACACCGTCCTGGTCTTGTGCTATTAGAAATGGTCAAGTTGGCCAGCTGACTTGGCGAACTTGGCCAACTTCAATGGCTAACTTGGCCACCTTCAGTTGGCCTTCTTGGCCAACTTCAATATTGCTAACTTGGCCAACTTCAGTTGGTCAACTTGGCCAACTTAAAACGGCTAACTTGGCCAAAATCAGTTGGCCAACTTGGCCAAGTTAAGTTGGCCAACTCAACTTGGCCAACTTGGCCAACTTAAGTTGGCCAACTCAACTTGGCCAACTTGGCCAACTTAAGTTGGCCAAGTTGGCCAAGTTGAGTTGGCCAAGTTGGCAAATTTGCAACAAAGTTAACAGTGTAGGACACCACACTTGGGTCATTTAAAGTATTATAAATTAAAGTAAATAGTTTACTAAAAAATACTCAAGTACATACAGTCCCGGCCAGAAATAGCGTCCCTTCGTCTTCGCGAAGGCGAAGAAGCGAAGGCCATTCGCGAATTTGAGAACATCGAATTTTTGCGAAGCTAATGCTGAAAATGTTAACAGCTAGTAAGCTAAGGCTAAGTCTACGTACATATGCGTGAAATACGTACGCTACGCATATTTACGCCTACATATGTGTTTAAGCAAGCTAACTTTTTGACCTGCGAAGGAATGCAAAGAAAGGACACTACTTATGACCGGGAAAACTTCGCGAAGGCGCAAAGAAAGAGCCTTCGCATTCGCGAAAAAAGGAACCCTAGTTATGGCCGGTACTGTAGCATCGGAAGTGAATATTTGTGCTTAAATTACAATATTTAGGATAATGTTGGTGACTTTTACAAGTCTTGTAATTGTAACAATTGTAAAGTGAAAAATTGTGATTGAAATGAATTTCTTCGACAAAATGGCCGCCGACAAAATACACTATGATTCACACATTTTTTACTGATATTTGTTCCAAGTACAAGACTCTAAAATGAAACGTTAATAGCTTTTTTTCCGTTTAAAGTCGTGAATTTTGTCACCAATACAAAATGTTGCACAATGCAAACGTTAACGGTTCAATCACTTACATAAAGCTTCACAATAGTCATGTACATTTACTGCAAATGATTAGTCTGCGATTTGCAAAATTTTTTACAAAAAACAGGGTTACGATATAAAAGCAAATTATCAAATTTATATATTTTTTCATTATGTATATATTCATTGTTAATGTTTGGTAAAATTATGGGAGTTAGACATTTCGACTAATAACGCCCGGTTCATTCTTGTCCTCAAGGACACAGGGACAGGGACAAGGACAATTTTCGGTCAGCTGCTGCAAAAAATTGACAAAAGCAACTCGGATAATTTTTTTGCATACCTATTGTATGGCAGTGACTTTGACTTCGTTCGTGCAAAACACTGGCTCATTTGGCCATGTATGTAGTTTTCTTGGAATCGCTTACGGACAAAACGACAGGGACAAGGACAAGGACAAGTATGAACCGGGCTTTAGACTGAATCGTCTTCAGAAAAATCTACATACAGCTACAGAGACCAATTCAAATGAAAGTGCCCCCCGGCGTGTCAATTTTGGCATCGCTGACGCGTCGGGTGATGTAATATGGCGCCAAACTTATATCTAGCATTCTGGGTAACATTGCCATTGGGTTGCAACTTACAATATCAGGGCCATGGTCTAAATTTAGAAGGAAAGAAAGAAATGGAGACACCGGAAATCGAAATCGACGACAAAAATGCTAACCACTACACCACAGACCCCAAATCTCATAGGCCCTATTTCTCATTTACAACACCGAGATAGTGGGTATGAATATGAAAACAAGAGTTAAGGGTACTAAAAAGGTTGAGGTTACTGAAAGTTTTTGTTTAATTTTTAAATGTATAACAATATTCAAAGGAGAAATATGTAAATTGAAAAGCGGAAACTAGTGAAATTATGTAAAAGATCAAAAATACAAGAAAAGCTGACTAAACTGTTATCTTGAGTCAGGTATAATTTAGCTTTGGCCAGATATTCAGTTCAGATACTTGTGGGACTTCACTGAAGACCGGACAAGATCAAATCCTACATTTCCAAGGCTTGATCGGGTAGAGTCAGAGATAGACAGAGTAGCGAGGAAGTTCTCTGCTTCATTTGGTACATACAGTACAAGTCGAATTTAAAGTTCCCTTGATGCCGGCTTCGGCGTCAATTTTCGGCGGCTTCATTTCAAAATGAGACCGGCTTCGGCCTGATTCAGTTTGGCTTAAGTTTGAATTGAGACCGGCTTCGGCCTCATTCAAGGCGGCTTCAGTTTAAATTGAAACCAGCTTCGGCCTCATAAGAGGCTTCATTTTTAGACCTTTCTTATTTTTACTGCACGGGTTCTATTTGTAGTTAAAACCGACTGTTCGACTCAAACCAATAAAAGAATTTTTGCACCATGTTTTAGTTTGTCTTATTTTTGTTTCAATATGTTTTGTAAGTTTAATTACATGTTTTCTGTTCTTGACAAATACGCATATTGATTTTAACTTTTCTTTTTTGATCACCCACCGATTTTCTGTAGTGAAAGGATCGTCTAATGACTAGTTGATATTTTATAATCAAATAACAATCTTAGATAACTTAGATCGCTCTAACATAGATTGCTCCTTAATCTTACTTTCTCACGGGCCTATATCTTTTAGTCATTCTTAATCTGAATTATTAATTACTAATAATATGTAATGTAATGATTAATTTCGAGAACCTTTACATGTTTTTGGCAGATTTATATATGAAACTTTGGACGATATCTAGAGCGATATTTTGATACATATAATTGGATTATGACTTTGAAGCAATTCATAAGTCTCGACACCAGCGTCAATTTATTGTTTTCACTTAGGATTAGCCAGCTTTTATGTTTTATTAGCCGTTTGTCGACATAGGTAAGACTTCTGAAGATTATGAGCAATTTCCAAACAGCTGATGCCACTTAACCTTTGTGACCTTACATCTCCTCAATATGTACGCAGTACGCACGTATGTTGAAAGTAGTACACTATAGGCTTTGCTGTCTAGTGAAACGTTTTTGCAGTCTAACTGGCACGGAGCAGGAAGAAAGAGGCGAGCTGTGTGAGGACGTGAGGTAGATTGAAAGGGGGGACTAGGTATAATGGAATTTTTATGCAAAAAGTGGTTGCACCAAAAACGCACACCAAAATGGTATATGTATTTGGTTATTTTCACTGGAAATGCTTAACTAAATATATTTTTTAAAATTTTTGTAAGCAGTGAAAGATTGAATCATTATTTCCTCATTTTATTCGTAAATAACAAAACTTACACACAAGAAGTAACAACAATAACAAATGCTTTTTTTTGCTTTCTGGCGCACTGAATAGTG
>JASANF010004303.1:0-17361 GCA_030248245.1 Trissonchulus sp. WLG1_4 | reverse complement strand
ACGTAACTTTTTACTCGTGCATTCTGCGCTACTGTGAATAACTTTAGCATAGTATGTTCCATATGGAATGTTATGCTTTGCTTAAAATGAATAAATAAACAAACATAAAAATGTTGTAAGAAACTGTCAATTCATACTTGCTGCCGTACGTGCTCGTCCAGTTGACGAAGTTCCAAAATCATCACGCCACAAACTGATATTATACACTATTTCACACACACTGGAGTGATTATTTTGTAATTTTCAACTGATTTAAATTTGTTGAATAACGTAGGGCTGTAACTATGAATCGACCCTAACACTTCACACAACTTTGATGAAATTTTCATATTTTCTAAGAAATATAAAAGAGTGCGCTTGTTAGATAAAGTTAAAAATATACCTTGAGATGGCATAAAACCATTTGCTAGATGCAGATTACATCCAAACAGTATCAATAGAAGTAAAATCATTTGGGAAGTCTCATAAAGGACGGCAATGATTATCAGGCATTAAAATATCAGCTTATATTCACATTTTTCTAAATCCATTGCTCTTCACATTGCATCGTCAATAATTTGCCTCTAATAAGGATGTCAACCATGGTCTGTCCTGTCGAACAGGTTTTTTTAAACCAGATGTAAACTATAGGCATGGTTTAAACCATGGTTTTTAAAAACCACCGTGGTAAAAACCATCCCCAAAAGTTCAAAGTTGCTCATTTGAGTAATGACTAGCTAATGTCTCGACATGATGAAAAAACTAGATAACCAACGTACCAACGTACCTAGGTACTTTCGTGGGTAAGGTTCTACGTAATAACAGTTCTGCAACCTAATTCTAAAATGTTATCCTAAACCTTAATTTCAGCGGTGACTTTTTGACATAAAAATGAAAGATTAAGTTTGGCAATGAAGAATCACTTGACATGACTCTCTCAACATATTTTTTCACCAACATATACGTGACTATCAGTTTTAAACATTTTTGTGTTTCAATTTTGCTACAATTCTGCACTTTTTTAACGCCAAATGCTGAATCAGGTAACGAGCAGTACGTAGTAAGACTTTTTACGTTAACGGGTTAAGATTGTCTCTAAGTTCCTAACTGCTTACAATTTTCAGAAGAAATTCACCCATCGACGGAACAAAGCAAGTTATTGAGGGACGGTACATAAATCGTTTAATACAGACTGACGAAGTTGTGACGGACTGGATATATTTTAGTTGTAATAAGTTGGAATACATTACTGATACTCCACTCGTATACGTACAGACGACAGAGTACAGACAGAGTGTTATGTCAATGAAATTATTGGCCAGTAAATTTCAAAACAAAATCTTAAAAATCGTAGAAATCTAGTATTGTATTCTCAGGGTGCCGACCACTAGGAGCTTGACATTTCTGAGCGGTTTCAAGGCTAATAAACTGCCATGTAAACACTCATGTAAACACTCATGTAAACACTCTTGTCATTTTGTAGTGTGAATAGAGGCGAAAAGCCAATTTGTGAAGTTTATATTTTATGCTTATAAATTATGTTTGTTTATAGCTTAATCAGTTTGTAATAATGCTTTGAATTTAAAATTGGACAAAAGAGTAGTTTTAATACTTAGAATTTAGTATCTAAAATATGCATAAGTGAAGCTAGAAGGTTGGCTTGTCACGAAGTTGAAGGTCGGAGGCGCACGAGTCAGGGGCAGTTTTCTATAGTTTTTGTATAAGTCAGGGGCGTGAGAGTAGTGTGCGACCTCCTTAAGCTAGGGTTGTTATTTCTGTGTGCCCCCTGCAAATTGTGGCGGTTTTATAATATCTGTTGACCAATGCGTTCTGTCATGTGAGTTCAGTGCCAAATTTACCTTTGTGAAATAAAGTCTTACGTTTTAATTGTCTGAGTTTGGGGGACAGTGCGTTCGTTCAAGCAGGTGAGCGTAGTTAGGTCCCATAAAAATTTGCTCACTGGTTCCCGTGTAAACACGCACATGGACTCGGTAACAGCTATTTAATTAGTAATTGCGGGTAGAATGCATAAATTCGAAACCTTGCATGTTGCACTTTGCACTTAATACCCAGAAATTTTGTTGTGCGTGCTTGTTTTTATTTGTCATTTTGTTGCTGCTTGCTTGCCCTGCATGACGCTGTTATTTATATAGTCCGTGTGAGTGTAACTGATGGCGCACACTAATATACACAATTACGCATTTATTTTAGCTGTCTTTCATGCTTACTTAGTTTTGTTTAAGTTGTGTTGGTGAGTTTCTCAAGTTTAGTTTAATTTATTTTGCTAGATATTAATATTCACACATTAGGCCGGCACTTGCCATTATTTAATCATGCGCGGAATCCTCTCTAACAAGGAATGTTTATATGTATATTGGGTATTAAACTTTATAGACATTTAAACAGGTGCGTTATTTTTTGTTTTTGTTTATACAGTGACAGTTAACGTCTTTACATCAACATGTGAGATCCGCTGAGCTAAATGTCGCTTGCGCCAAGGCCAATTGGCTTGCGGGGAGGTGCCCCAGCCCCAAAAAATATGGCACAAAAACGTAGTAAACAGAGGACACGGTTTGGGCTAGAGTTTTGGACATATATAGCTAGGAAAAAACCCGTCTGTGTACGGACTAGAAATCTAGTGGCTGGGGTGGGCGACATGAGAACGCCAGTTATTCCGGGCCTTCCGCTCTCCCAGCGTGACCGTCGGACTGTTTTGTGGCTCCCCACAGCCAGGCACGTGCACATTAATACATAACAAATCACCTATTGCCTGCTTTTTTGCCACATGGCAGTTCTTTTGACCTTAGGAAGGTTGAGTGCGGTTTGTGTGGTTGCCGAACTTCTCTGTAACCGTGAGATTGGTAAAAAAAATTGTCTAAGTTTGAAAGTCTAACATTTGTTTCGGCGTTGTCTGAATTAGGGCCTGTCTGAGAGATTTCTTAGAGTGCTCCCGAACCTGTTATTGAGCGAGATTCGTACATAGTTTCGACGCTCTCAGCGTCAAGTTGTTATTACTGCACGCTATCCGGCACAGTTAGGCACTGGTCACGATTGTGAGAATTAGCCCGCCAGCTCACGCGGAGTCCATAAGACCGGGGGCCGCAGTATTTCACTAGGATACGACGAATAGGTAACGCTGGCACGTCTTAAGTCAATTATATACATCCTTATTATTCAGCCGAGTGGCCTCTATAAAAACTAAAATTTTAGTTTACAACGCTACCGTACTACGAGTCCTCCTACCATGTGAAGCGATTTGCGGGTCTATTAGAAAAGAAGACCAGGGGCTTGTTGCATAAAAATAACAGTGTTAAACTGTTAGACTGTTGAAAACTGCTAAATTCTAGCAGTGTTTTTAACAGTTTAACAGTGCAGCTATTTTACGCAGCACTCACTGTTTTTTTCGAAATATCTAAAATTTTCATGCTGTAACCCCCTGTAAATTATATATCATTTGAAAGCGCAATATATCAGCTTTCAGATGACATTAAATTTACCAAATTTTATCAAACCTACCGTTTGTAAAGTAAAAAACCGTGAAGCTTTTTTTGCAAAATTTTTGCAAATTTGGTTATTCTGCTAATTATTTAGAAATTTCATGCTGTAACCCCCTAAAAATAATACATCATTAGATAGAGCAATGTCTCAGTTTTTAAATAGCATTAAATTTACCTCCTTTTCAGCTAACGTACTTTTTGTTAATTAAAAAATAGGAAACCCTAAAAGATTGTCATCAATATTAATATGCAATATTATGCACATTCTAATTTCGAATAATTAAAATCATTAATATTATTTGAAATATTATATACATTTTAATTTCTAATATTAATCTTAATATTTTGCAATTAATCATGCAGTAGTTAGTAAATTAATCATTAAATCATGGTGACATTATTGTGATCAATGCCATTTAAGGTGGCAGTTGAGTTTTGAGTTTTTTCGTACTTCTATATCAAATTACCCCTAGTACCCCTTTCAGTTCAAGACATTAGAGAAACAGCATATGGGCAATACAGCTGACTTCTGTAATGTCTTGAACTGATGGGGGACATCCTCCTCAATTGAGTACGTGGCACGTGGCCTTGAAATGAGGGGGTATCCGATCTCATTTTAGCACTATGTGTTGAATTGAGGGGTGTACCCCCTCAAAACCGTACAAAAAAGGGTTATTTTGCGCTCTGCATTGGACGCAAGCCCCAAGGCATAATAGAAATAGTGTGATACTCTTGCTATTATGTACTCTTGGGACAACCATCTACTATGTATTGGCTGCCAATATTGCATGATCTAAATTGCAAACAAGTTTAAATTTTCATAACACAAATGATTCTAACGGTGAAATTTCACCGTTAGAATTTCAAGCCAATTATAACAGTGTAGGCCTATGCTGTTAGTTTTTATGCAACTAACGCGATTTCTAACAGTGTTAAAAACACTGTTATTAACAGTTTAGCAGTCTGCTAAACTGTTAGTCTTTATGCAACAAAAATTGCTGTTAAACTGTTGAACTGTTAAACTGTTAGACTGTTAAAATTTTTATACAACAAGCCCCAGACATTTTTTTATTGACTGCCTTGCATTGTCATTAAACGAAGAAACTGAACAGTTTTGAACGACATTCGTGGCATTGGTTGTCATTAGCATCAGTGGACTGAAGCTGTTTGGCCATGGAGCTCAAATAAATGCGGATCGCTTAGCGCATAATGAAGAAAAGTGTTCATTTCTATCTCCAGCAGAATGGCAGAACGCAGAGGTAACCAAACTAAAACGTGGTTTGGGACTGTAGATTATGATGCTACTGCTGAAAACGCACTGTTGTACTGAATCAAAAGTTAAAATAACTCGAAAAAACTGTTAAGCACAAAACTAGTCTGTAAGTTCTGCACCCTCAAGAAGTTACTTGTTGACACTGGCAGAAAAAGCTAATTTTATGTAGGTAAAAAGAAGTAATCATCTAAAATGACAAACAGCCTTAAGACGCAAATTAGTGAAAATATTTTTGAAAAACCATTTTCAACCTTTGTAATTGATTTGCTAAATATCGTAAGTTTTTTCAAAAAGCTAAATTACATACGCTGAAAAAACTTGAATTAATGTGTAAAAGATATACTTAGTGGTTGTAGCCCACTTGATAGTGTTTAGACGATTTATTTTTGGAATATGAGGAAACGTAAAAGCGTAACTACTACTTTAAATTACTGCTTCATCTTAGTTCCTGTGTTACACAGCCTTAACAGTGACTGAAAATTTCCTACAGTAATAACTGGAGCCACCTGAGTTGTTCAGTTTGTCGTCAGGCAACGAAAAGAAAGTTGAACCTAGTCAATTAATTAGTTTGTTATTTGTTACTTGAAATCGACAAGCATGAGCGAGTTCTCCAACTATCAGTCTGAAAAAATCTAGACCTCATTGATCAAAATGAATGACTTTCGACCACTGCTAAATGATTGGATAATATATGCAGGTAGTGGCAAATATTTTCGTCGAGAATAGTTTGTAAAGTACGACATTTACATACCGAGCTGCAAGAAAGTTTTAAAATGCAGGGGCGATTTTAAAAATTTTTTGTGGATTTATTTTTTTGCATTTATGTATAATTAGTGTTTATAACCCATTGTTAATCAAATGAAAGGGAAAGGCGTTGTTGCAAAGATTCGTCTAGCGACCAAGCCACTCGATGATTTCGTAGTTTTTAAAATTAATTAGTTAATAATATTAATAATTAATTCTACAGCACATGTGAAGGTTAGGCCATTAGCATTGTGTGGCCTCCAATTCTCCTATGAATTAAATCAATGTCGATGAAGCCAGTAAGTAACTGACCCAGTGTACTACTTGGAAATTTATTGGGTTAGGTAGTTGGTGTTTACCTAATTAAAGTTTATGAGAAATATTGGAATACAGAACTGCAAGCGTAGATTGACGGTCAAATGGACATCGAACGACGGTAGACTATTACAAGTAAATCTTCAAAAGGGAGAGTGGTAACAAACCGGGCACAGGGCACTATTTTAGCTAGTTGGGCACTAATTTTACCTGAGGTGAAAATACTAATGCCAGGTTTTGGACCAGGTTTGTTCGGTCCAAAAAATTTAAACCTTTTTGTATTGCGTCCCAATTTCTTACAAGTTTTTGACGATTTTGTCTAATCCTATCGGTCAGAGTGCCCTGTCTACATAGGCTGCGTGTCTGTTAGCATATTTAAAATGATTTGCTAGCTGTTTTTATAAACGTAAGTGGTAAACTTTCACAAATTTTGAGCTCAAACTGCGATGCAATTAACTATAATAAACTGTGAACTGAAAAACTACTTTTCCAGGTAAAAAACCTCAATTTAAAAATTAAATAACTGTAGCTTTATAAAAAATATCTGGCTTTACAGCGTAACAGTTGGTCTTATATAAACGATATAGGTTTTATTTTTATTAGTTTAGGATCTAAACACTGCTAAAAAACTCTAAAAATTTTGTAATTGAGGTACATACATACTTTGGTTTATTTTTTATCGTTGACATATTGACAGTTTCTTTTATGTTAACGTTTAGATGTAATTTATGTAATTTAAAATTATCATTCCGGTACTATCAAATTATTAGTTTATCATCATTCTAGTTTACTTAGAGCAATAATATTACGTTACTGTTTTATGATTTAGTTTTGTATATCCATTCTGTGACCAGATACCCACTCCTACCCCAAGTTCTAATTGTATCTAATAGCCGTAACTGTTAGTCCAATTATTGTACGTTTGGGGAAGCATTCGATTCTTCATTTTGTTATAATTTGTACTTGAACTGTAATTTTTTCAGGGCGTTTTATACGGTAGTTTGGCATCTGGTTTCGTTCTGGGTTGACATAATCGCTCAGACACCAGACAAAGAAACTGCAGAGTTTTTAGTATAAATTTCAGATAGATGGAGTCGCATCGATTTAGCATCAGGTTGCGAATATATATAATTTCATTACATTACATCTTAGATTAAAACTGAAAGCGGCATAATATTGACATTGATTTTGTAAGACATTCGTCTTGAATCAAAATGCCACGAAACTACGTTGGTTGAAGTTTTCTTTTATAATTCAATTAAATTAAAATTCAGCTAGTTTTTGTCAGAAGAACTCACAGCTTGCTCATTCAGTGTCCCGTGTCGTACTTCAAACCATAAAACATGTATATACCTATTTTTATATTGATAATAATTCAATTACAAAAAATATACGTTTGCAGCACATCGTAGTGAAACGTAATATTAGGTAGTTGTAAAAAATAAATATTACAGTATAATTCAGTTAGTCAGTGGTTAAATATTTCAAGTTATTTTTCTAATAGAGGTAGACAAATGCTTGTAAGTGACTGTTCATATTTATCTTTATTTATACATTAGGGTTTCGGACAATAAACTTTGACGACAAATAAATTTTTCAGCGACTTTTTTTTTAATATATTTGTAAAAAAACAGTTATTCAGAGTCATTTATGTTTTTTAAGTGCATTTTTGCGGTTTAATTAAGATTTTTTTGACCTTTTTTGTAGGCATCGTATAAATATTTTTTGATTTACTAAAAGCTAAATTGCATTGAATTGCTGGTTTTGGCGCAATATTCTTGTATAGCAACAGCAAGCCTGTTATTGGCGTCTGAAAGTAAGTCTGTACAGTAAGTTTTTTCTGTGCAGAAATTGCAGCAAAAAACTTGGGTGGATTTCACAAAGGTGGTTTTACTATACCATGGTTTTACCTTTTTATATGATTTGCAATTTGCATATACCTAATTTCATTACAAAATATAGCCTGATTCGTTACAAATTTCGTGGATTTTCTTAAACCATAGTGTTAGCTCAGCTGAAATTAAAACCACCTTTGTTAAATCCACCATATGACTCCATAAAAGCACTAAGGTCCTTTTCCTAAAATGGATTAAAGTAATTCGCTCAAAATTCGTTTTTTCAATAACTCATGACATCGACTATATATTTATATAAAATTTACCACAGCAAAAGAATTGCAACACCTTTCGCTTGTGCCAAAAAACTAAGTCAAGTCAAATTTTTTTCTGAAAAGTGAGCTGAACTTATAAAAAATAAGTTATCGAGTTTTTAAAGTCAGGTTAAGCCCCACTATCAAAAAATTATCAGTCTTTAGTCTATTGTGTCATGAAACCGACCATCTTGCTGTGGGATTCGAAAACGCTATCATCTGCCATACCAAAAACAGGCTTTGTTTGATATTGATGTGCAGTCGATTTAAACTCGAAATAATCGGAACGAAATTTAGGAGCCGCCACATTTAATGATGTCTGATGAGTACATAAAAGGATGCTGGCATTAACAAATGTCAGTTATGATTAACCATGTTTCTAGAGTTTGACTCCACTGATAATCAAATTATTCGAAATAGATCTGCATCAACTTAACTCGATTAGTTTTAGACATTTATTACCTAAAATCGATACTGTCACTAAGTTCCGTTGTATTCGAATGTTTGGTAGCCTACGGCTGAGCCTGCACGCGAACTAGGATAGTGATGCCAAGAAAGTAGTTTTTAATTTTTTGGCTGAAAACAGTTTAAAAGCTATTGGTTGTGATTTTGATGATTAAGAACAGTATTACTTCAATTTTTGTCTAATATTTTATTGACACCTTCGAAAGTTTTATACTTGAAATTTTTTGGTGAAATTGTTTTTACTTGGTGGCATATTTTTTGATAAATTTGCAAAGGATATTATGGTAGTATCGCAAAATTTGACTGTAGTAGTACGACTGTATTTTCACAGCATAATTCTTATTACTTATCTTAATAACAGTTTATTTGTCTTTAACAGAGACCAAAGCTTTTTCTAAATTTTGCCTGATGTTACTAAATCTCAGTGCAGCTATCGTAACTATAGTACA
Organism: Trissonchulus sp. WLG1_4; assembly: GCA_030248245.1. Classification (NCBI taxonomy): domain Eukaryota; kingdom Metazoa; phylum Nematoda; class Enoplea; order Enoplida; family Ironidae; genus Trissonchulus; species Trissonchulus sp. WLG1_4. Next base: position 8,490 of record JASANF010004303.1, on the reverse strand, counting down.
AAATCTGGATCTCTGTATCAAGCGAAATTATTCGAATTATTCTGCAGAAGAACTTGTTAGGTCTAGGTAATCCTACGTCACAGAATATCATTAGAGTTATTACAACAATACTAATGCAATTTGTTCATTATGAAATATTTTATTATGAAATACAGCAGTACGATTTGCTTTTCGTCTACGAAATTTTGCAATAAACTACAAATGCAATAATAATATTTCCATATTTACCGCACTTACTGCCACAATAAACAGTTTAAGGCCATATTTTTTTTGAATTCGACACGAAGCATTAGTTTTCAAATGACTTTGATTAATACCAACTCTGTGATTGAAAAAAATGGTCGAGAAGTTCAGAAGCAATTAATAAACAGTTACGTTATTGTTTGGGCCAGGAATGATTTGAAAGTTTTGAATGCGGTTTGATTAGAATTTATGAGCCTATCGCGACGATTTCAAGAAAAACTCAGGGCCTCACGCCGAGTGAAAAATTTTCTTGCAATCTGCAGTAATTTATGCGTTCGTTGTTTAAAATGGCAATGTGAAAATTGATTCATTATTTTGCTATACTACAACGTTTATTATCCTGTAAAAATGTTCAAATGCAGTTGGAAAATTTTAAGCGTTACTTTACGAAATCGCTTGTGTCACTGGTTTTCATTTTTCATGCGATTTTTTTCCCAATCTCTTGTACTCAAATTAATTTTTCGATTTATCTTGTTCTACAGTATTCTTTCTGTTTTATGAAATATTAATAATAATTTATTACTACGTATTACGCTAACTTCGTATGTAGTCTGTATTACATGTTTAGTAATATTAATAAAAGTAAATCATATCAATCATGAATCGTGAGCACATTCTGAGTAGTTTTTTAGTGCTGAAACAAGGTTTCTTGATAGTAATGACGTCGATATTATAATTATAGTTACGATTAGTGATGTGGATCGGATCGGATCAGTCCGAAATTTTGATGCCGATCCGATCCAGATGCTTGATTGGCGATCCGATCCGATCCGATCCAGGCGCGGATCGGCCGATCCGATCCGATCCGATCCGCCGATCCGATCCGATTAAAAATTGCGTAACCTTGATGAAAGCTAAAAAATTTTATTTTTGTAAAAATATTGTTAAGTTATATCGAGTATATTGCTTTATAAATTTAATGAGTTAGCATATAGACCTTCGACTTTAATCAATAAATTATTATTATTAATATTATGTAAACGATAAGATGGCATTTTTGCAATGAGAGCTAGTTAAACAATCCCACGACCAAAAACTTTGATTAATCGGATTAATCGAGGCCGGATAATTTAGGTAGCCCGCTTAGGTTGAGTGCTTTGATGGTGACTAACTATTAGGTATGTCTGCTCAACGCATATGCCTTTACTCTTTAATAGAAAGGCAGGAAAGTTGCTTTTTTTAATAATTTGAGATAAATTACTATTTATATCAAATTAGACCAAATTCTGTTTTTAGCCAGGTTAAGAAGTGTTTTATATTGGCGGTTAAAGTTTTATGAAATCAATAGTTTACAAATGTGTGTTGGCGAGTCGTTAAAATAAGTCGATCGCAAAAAAATAAGAACGTCAAACTCTTTACTCCATACTCCATTCTTTTCATAGTGCGAATCTTAAGTCAACTGTTAGCGTATGGTCATTCATTTATATTACCAATTATGTACTTTGTTCATTTCTCTCCATTTGGTCGTTATAAAAAACCAACAAAGAGCCGGAAACAAATCATTTACTGTAAAAACAGAACCCGTGGGTTGGGCTTGAGTCTGAGCAATGAATTAAAAAGTCGGTTAATTATTTGAAACAGAAACCGACAGTTAGGTTTACTGTGATTTGTGCCGTAAAGTTGCGAAGGCATGTTCAATCGAAAGTTGTGCATTTTTGTTTCATATTCAGTTCCACTTTTTCCCAGTTAACTACTGTAGTATGGTTGGTTGGTTAACGACAATTAATTACTTGTTTTTTCAGGTATTAATAATTTTTTAGCATTGAAAATTAGTATTTTCGGTCCAGTGGTGTATAGGCTAGGTTGTCAGGTGGTAGGTATTACCTATGTCAAATGTACCTCTGATTACGTAAACAAATTCCTGTAGGCTAGCGTAACCCTGGGATTCATTTCCCTACTTCAGCTTTAAACTTAAAAATCTATTATTTCAAGCTAGCCTAAATGTAACTTTCACTTAAATTGAGACTTGAGCCTTACATACGTTAGTTCCCACTTAAATAAAAAGCTTTACTTTTAATTAGAATTAAAGTATCAGTTGAAGTTTAGGTTTCTGACTAAAACGATAACTTAAGTGAAAGGTAGTTTTTCTACAGTATGTAAGAATACATTGCAGAAAAATTTCTCTGCAATATATAAAATTGCACCACTGTTTCCATTCATACGAACATCAATGTTGTTATTTTAATGATTACACAATGCACAGTAAGCCCTTTTGCCACGGCAAGTCTTAATATAAACTAAGGTAAAGACTATAGAGGCTCAGAGTATTAAGAGAATAAACAGAAATACAAAAAACAAAAGGAAATTAATAAAATATATACATCCACTAAGAAGCACCGCTGCAAAGTATTAGCTTTTTTTATTCTTCTTTTCTAGTCATGGTGTGGATTGGCTTAGCCAATAGCAGAGACCAAGAAAAAATTCAATTCGAAGTCTTTATAAAAGTTAAAAAACGCTAGGGATTTGAAAAACTTTGTTAACACCTTTTTTGCTTAGTTTTGCGTACAAGATAGAAGGAGGTACATACACCAGTAGGTTGTCCTTTAGGTCATAAAACCAAATTGCTTTGTAATTGCTTCCTCAATTATTCATTTTTTAAGTACACAATAATTTTCAAAATATAGACTGCTACATTAGAATACTTGTCTTTCGGTAATAAACTATGTGAAATGTGAATTAAATTGTCACCCTTTTAACATCATTCTGTTTAGTAGACTTTGTTCACATTTCGTAGCGAAACTTCAATTCCTATTTCTGCCAACTTTTAAAAAATAATTAAACTTATAATAACTTTACGATTTCATCCTAGGCTCATCGGTTAAAGGCTATTCCTTAGGACATACATACATTATCATACAGATATCTAATGGTAAGCAAGATAATAGCAGCAAAATGCATACTCCTTAAAAGAAAGTTAGAAGAGGTAAAAAAAATTTAAAGCGAATCAGTCATACAGCTGCAAACACGCTGTACCGATACAGGTCGCTCAATCACCCACTGCAATTTTCTGATTTAGTAAATTTCAATTTCAAAAAAGTGAGCTTAAACGTGCTTGTTGTGTCATTGTTTAAAAGTGGTATATCCTATTCTGTCAAATCAATGTTTCGTTCTGCAGACCTTAAACTGGCTTTCATGTGTACACACAATTTCGCTCGATAACCAATCGAATTCGACTATTTTGTGGTTGTACACAATTAGAACAGTTAGACAGATATGGATTTTGATTTATGGCAAATTATTTATACTGCAGTTTTGGCGGAACTTTTTAGCCAAGTTTAGTAACTCTGACTCCGTACATTGTAAAGTTGCACGGCTTATTAACTTTATCGATAGTTTTGCTCATGCAGCCTTATAATGCGACCACTTTTTGTAAAACTAGCCCACCCGCGCTGTTTATTTGTCATGTTGACGTAAATTTTTATGATTATGTTTTTGTTTGATCAGTTGTTCTTAAAAATCACAGTGTTTTGTAAGGCATAGAACACTTCCAAAGAAAGTTTCTTGAATTTACCGGCAACTAAATTAAAATTATAAAATTACAAAATAGCAAGGAAAAATACCCATCTAATTACAAGCAACTATCTTTTTTCACCGAAAAAACGACGCTTCGACCGAAATTGCACCCCCATTTTAAGAATATGATAGCTACTTAACCTTGCATTCATAATGTTGCGTAGAGAAACAATTAGCACTGTCTCATACAAATAAAATCTGTCGGGTTTATGTTTCACAGAATCGGTTACCTCACGAGGATGCCTTAGGTATCCGAGTGCCGTGAGCCGGTAGCCGAGTGGTTAGGCGTGACAGTCCTGTTAAGGTTACGGTTCCGGTTCCGGCTCTGTCCGGTTCCAGTGGTACCGATCCTATCTCTAGATTGAGGGTGGCTTGGTTAGTCGTTTGATCAGGCAGGGGCAGGCCACAGCTGGAGGATCTTGATCCGAGGAGCTATCAGGCCTTAAGTTCAAGTTCAAGTTCAAGTGGCTTGGTTAGCTCTTTACTCAATTTGATTGGGATACATAGTTAATAATCACTAAGTTGCGACGCTGTTTTCAAACTTGTGGAGTGTCTAGGTTGTGAGGCAGTGGCTGTTTTTAAACTTGCAGAAAGTCTAGGTTGTGAGCCAGAGGTTGTTTTTGGACTTGTAGAGTGTCTAGTTTGTGAGGAAGACGCTGCTTTTGAACTTCCAGTGAGTCTAGGTTTGTACAGCCACGGCTTTGAGTTTCTTCTCGATTTTGTCTTAAGTCGTTTCACTGGAACGTAACGGCAGCTTGGACTTGACTGATTGCTGCTGACGGCGGTCTGTGATTTATTTGAGTGAGGCTCTGAGGTTGAAGTTCGTCGATCAGCAAAAGTAACCTTTAACGACTGTCTTTGACACTTTAGATTTTCATCACTAGCACGAATCCTGGTTTTTGAAGTTTTAACTTTGGATATTTTCAGCTCTGGCAAAATAGAAGTTTTTGATCGGCGAATATTGAGTCCGTATTTGAAACAACATTTCTTACTTTGATCTAGTCTGTGCAATGTGTAACAAGAAACTACACAAAAAATGTAAATTCCAGCTACCATTAGCCAGAAATATAGCGTAGGCATTCCTGCCGTAGTAGCCCCAGTAGTAGTAAATTCATACGGTCTTTGATATCTCGATTTTGCTGTAGTTATGTTGAAAACTGGTCTTGTTCTAACCTCCGGAGGTACCTTAACGGTGTCGTCGCACGGCTTATAGCAATACTGTGACCTAGGTTTGCCCTTGTTCTTAAAATAACACCATGGCGCCAGCACATTGATTGTTTTTTGACATGTTCCGTCCGAATTAGCGTAAATAACACATGGTTTGTTGGTAAAAGTGGTCTTTTTTTGGCCTTTGAAAACCATACTCTGACAAAGACGCTCGTCATAACGCCAGCAAGATTGTGCGGAGTTCATGCACAACAAAAATTTTTCTCGGCAAACGTCGTAGCACTCTTCTGTTACTTGGCGATTATGATCTATATAACATCGTGGAACGGGTTTTCGCTGTTGATTCGAAAAAAAGCAGACTGCTGGCTCACCGGATTTATTGCCGGCGCAAGTTATTCCGGTTTTACTTGTTGTCTTTGACAAGTTGAAGCTACGACAACTTTCATCCCAAACGTTCCAACAAGTGTGGTCAAAGTTATGGCACAATGCCGCGAACGCGTTGCACAAATTTAGAACAGTAAGTATGTTTAGTATCACGACAGCCATTGTAACTGATATGAGGTATCAGTTACCACCAAAATGTTTTTCATTATTTTATATAGCGAGATTTTTTAACATGTTGAAATTGTTGGTCAACAAGCTTAGGAAATTCATAAAAAACGTGTGATAAATGAGATCCCCGGTCATCTTTTTAGATTAGTTTTAAGCAGACCTGGCCGGCACTTTTGGATTTGCCGAAAATTTTGAAAAGTGAGTAGTTGGTCATGGAAAGAAATCATGTTGATGAGTACAGTGCTGAATTGAAAATTTCCCTTGTCATAATTGACAAGGACCTGATTTACGGGTAACAAACGCGTGTAAGGGTCAGAGTAAAGCAGTGGTCAAGTTTTGTTACGCATCTCACTTGACTGTTGCGTCATTACGCACAATTTGAATAAAGCCCGGTACGTAACTTGTATTTGTCCTTGTCTCTGTAGTTTTGTCCTTAGGCAATTTCAATCAATCTACCTGGCCAAATGTGCCATTTTTGCATAAAGATAGTTAAGGTGACATCCAGACCGTATACAAAACATTAAAAACCGCTTCTCAGTCAATTCTTCATAGCGGTTGACAGAAATTAGCCCTTGTTCCTGTTACTATGTTCCTAAGGACAAGTATGAATGAATCGGGTTGAAGTTCTACATTAAGGCAATAAGTTTGCTTCTACTAAGGCAGTAAGGTGGTTAAGCAAGTTTAGTGATAATTGAAATCAGTTTCTCAGTGCAAGTTTGTGCAAGCGATAAACTTATTATTTGATCTAGGCAAATGCTGGGGGCAGAAAAAAAGGTCCGCGTTCGATGAAAAACATAAGCTACTTAACCTTTTTTTTCAAATTTGCAATTTACGCTTTATCTTTTTCCCTGGTATTTCTAGGTACGATAGTCGCTACACTTTTTGTGCTGTTTCTGGGTCTATGTAATGTTTAAATGTAAACGTAAATGTGTAAAATCATCTATGCATTTGATCTAGATTTTGACGGTTGAACCCTCTTATAGCACGAGTCACATTATACCACGAACAGGTAAGGTCATGGCTGTGCTATAGCATAAACACCCATTATATGACGACTGCCTTTTAATAACACAACCTAGGGCCTTATTCACATACTAGCCTAAGACTAAAGTTAGTGTTAGTGTTTTGAAAAATGCTTAATCGAACTGCAGAAAACGTGAAAGTGCTAAATTCAAACGATAGTTACAAAATTGTAGGCCACCTATCGTACAATATGCCACACGGCACACACTGCCACAAAGTCAAATAAAAAATCAACTTTTATAGGTTGCCACAAAAATATTTAAATTAGCACCAAACTCTAAACTAGGTACAGCTACGCTTTTTTTTCAGTTGACACTAAACTGAACGAAAACGAAAAAGAAAACGAAAATGAATTGAAGCGAAGCCAACTTTTTCGGCTTGCGCAACAAAGTTTTGAAAAATTTGATGAGCAGTAGAAAAATGAAGGCAGCTGCATGCTGCTAGTTTATTACAATGTTTACATGACGGGGGGTGTCACTTTTAAGTAGACTTTCGTTAGTTGGTATATAGCTATATAATATATTTATTGTTTTGCAAACTTAACCGTACATTGAAATAAAGTAAACGTATTATGTAAATTAGCGAAAAATGATACATTACTGAGACTGACACTCTGACAGGAACTTTGCACTATAAGATATATATTAGTACAAAAAGTAAGAATTTAAAATTTAAATTTCGAACCTGAAAATTTAAAAATTGACGCAAGTTATAAAATTAGTAAAGTTGACTTAGCAGACAAAAATTTTGAACAATGTATAAGTGACACTGATAAGTAACTCATCATTAAATAAATATTTATCACCTTTTTGACGGCACCCTTTTTGAAAAAGTTTTGGAATCACTTGTGCTTGACCTCAGCTGCTACTAGATCCTTTGTCGGCTCCAAAGGGCATGCTGGGCAAGCTGTCAAAAATTGACAGCTAAAGAAAACGAAAACGAAAACGAAAAAGAAAACGAAAGAAATATCAACTGAAAAAAAGAGTAGCTGTACCTACCTGTCAAGCTATACCTTACCTAAGCCTTAGTGCTGATTTTAGTGTTTTTGTAGCAGCATATAAAAGTTGACTTTTCAAACGACTTCGCAGTAAGGGTGGCATATTTTACGGCAGATTCTAGGGCTACAGTTTTGTAGGTATCGTTCGAATCCCGCACTTTCACCCCTATGTAGTTTTATTAATTGTTTTTCCTATTACTAACACTAACTTCAGTGTTAGAATGCGAATCCGGGCCCTAGACTCTTGCTACAGCTACAGCTACGCTTTAATTTCAGTTGATAAAAATTTCGTTTTCGTTTTCGCTTTCGTTTTTGCTTTCGTTCAATTTCGTTTCGTTTTCGCTTTGCTTCGTTTTCGTTCTCGCTCGTTGTCTAATTTGGCAGCTGAGGCGGTCTCAGCTGTCAAGTTTATGGCGGCATGCTTCTTTAAAGTTTAGTATATTTACCTACGCAGCTGAGAAAAAGAGCCGCAAACATGAATAGTTAAGCACTACCCAGGGCAGAAGAAAGAGGCAGGCGTTCTCATCCATTAAAAACTAATCAAATCAAGTGTGTAGGCTTACAACTTTTGAGCCGCAATAAAAATTATTTGATTTCGTGCTTTTTCGTTTCGTTTTCGCTTTCGTTTTCGTTTTCATTTTGGTTTTGGTTCAATTGGTAGAACTGGAATTAAAGCGTAGCTGTACGTAGTAAAATGAGTTGATTATGAGCAGTTTTATGAGCAAAACTTTTTGCACATGCAGAGTAACCATTAATTGTGTTTCCTTGTATTTTCATCCAAGTATCTGATTATTTAGCTTTCATATTTCAAATAGTACATCTAAAATGGCCACTAAAAAGTACTTAACGACTAAAGTCCAATCCAGTGGCAATGCGTTCATTCCTGCTGTTTTTTAACTATGGGAAAACGTTTACGTTCCATTTGTTGCAATTGAAAAAAGTGTAAAAATATTTCTAGTCATGAACGATTGTGGTATCTTACACAAGAAAAGCCA
>JASANF010004301.1:0-19869 GCA_030248245.1 Trissonchulus sp. WLG1_4 | reverse complement strand
GTGAAAAAACGTGTTTTGAGCTTTTCGCAGCAGATATAATACTAAATCCAATAACAGTTTGAGAACACCTAATAAATATGTATTACTGAAAATTTCATGCTTGTATGTCTTATATCCGGTCAGTTACTGGCGATGTTCGGTTTTGTCCCAACCGGATGTAGACTAAACTCCATCTTTACGCAGTATCATGGCATTTCATGGCAGTTCGAAAGGACTCAGTAAGTAGATGTTGAATATGCTGAAAATTTTGGTCCATGTGCGGTCACCGGATGTAAAATCAGCAAAAACAGTTTTTGTCAATTTGGCGCATCCGGTGATTGGAATTTTTGTCAAATGCATTTATATCATCATCTTAGAGCTACACGGAAAGTTTCATGCCTTTATCTTTTAAAAAAGATTCAAAACAGAAAACCGTGTACAATAGAGGATTATCCGGTTGGTCTGGTTAAGTTTTTTCTTTTTTGGTAAATTTTGAAAGGGGGGGGAGGTGTGGGGAAATGAAAGGGGGGGTAAGGAGAAAAGAAAAGAAATTTAAAAGGGGAGAAAAAAAAAAAAAAACTTTTTTTGGAGGTTGGTTAAAAAAAAAACCCCCTTGCGGAAATTTGCAATAAATCCACTTTCCGAAATGGCAGAGGTAATTGCGAAATGGTAATTCTCTGTTCAAATCTGGGTCCAATTTTATAAAGATTTCAACGCTCCGTTGAGCTCAACGGGACGTTGAAAGTTCTCCGTTGAAAAATTTTCAATTTTATAAAGCCCAGAGTTTTATAAAATTGCTCCGTTGAGCTCAACAGAGCCATTATAAAATTGGCTGAAATTTCAACGGCTCCGTTGAGCTCAACGGAGGCTTTTTCAAAAAGAATTCGTTCCATCATAGAACAATTACGATTATAAAATCTCAACGGCTCCAATGTTGAGCTCAGCGTAGAAATTTTTACACGAAATTCGATCTATCTTTGAACGAATATTAGTAATAATGACGCTCCGAAGCAAAGCGGAAGCATTAAGAAAACTTATAATCTTGTATTTTATGTATTGAATCGGACTTAATTAAGTCAAATTAACAAGTTGCCACTAAAAGGGGCAGTGTTTCTTTCCGGAGATCTTGAAAATATTAAGAGTACATAGGGTAAAACGGGGTAATATGGGCAGAAATTTGCGCCTTTTTGACCATATTACCCGAACCGCCATCTAACTTTTTACTGGTAATAAGTAGATAGCTCATTTTTACAGCATCTACGATAGCATTTTTACAGCATCTACATGTCTACGATAGCTGAGGTATTTTTTGCAAAGAACCAACCCATTTCGTTGACTGGTTCGCAGTATTCAGCCGGTCAAAGTCAAAAGTCACCTTATTACCCCAAGTGACCGTATACCCCGATTTACCCTACTCTTCACTGTTATGTACTCTTGGTATGTATGGTAGTTACGTTTCGAGGTATTTGTGATTTATATGTAAAGTTTGCGTCCACAAAACCTAAGTTACAAATGAAGCCTGAGCACAAATTTTGGCACATTTCTGCAAAAGTCAAAATCTCCAAGCATGTCTCTCACTTTTTAGAAACTTCAAATTGTATGATCCGGATTTTTGATATGTACTTTCAAATCAAAAATCAAGGGCGAAGTGTGAAAAAATGGCCGTTTTTTGGGCCCGCCAAATTTGAGTGATTTTACATTTGGCGTCATTGCTCAGGCCATGGCAAAAATTTGAAAAGATCGATCATTGAGATTGAGAAATGACGTCAGGCTATCAAATCATGTAAAAATTAGTTTCGTCAGTGTTAACAAAAATTTCGAGTAAAAGGACGCTTTGTAACCACAAAAAACTTTCTTGCGCCTATGATTTACACGTAAAACTAAATTTTTTGAAGCCTCTAGTAAAAACTTGACAAAAACATTTGTTCCAGCTTGTTACATCTGCGATGCGCCTTCCTTTTTGGGTTACATTGTGTGCAAATTTGAAGCAAATCGGAGAACCTAAAATTTTCACTTTTTCAGGTAGCCCCCCTCTTAAGCACATTAGCAATTTTATCTTTCAACGGAGCTCGTAGGTCCGTTGAGCTCAAAAGCCCGTCGAACTCAACGGCCCATTGAACTCAACGGAGCCGTTGAAAATGTCGGCGAAAATCAAAAACTTTAGAATAAAATAGTAGTAGTCGCCTGATTTGAACGTAGGATTTTCAACGGCTCCGTTGAGCTCGACGGAGAGATACGATTTTTATAAAATTGCTGTTGAAATTTTTCAAAGGAGCCGTTGAAAGTTTTCAACGGAGGTTTTATAAAATCCAATTTTATATCAACGGCTCCGTTGAAATTTCCAGTGCACTTAGAATGAATTTTAGAATGAAATGTCGGTAAAAATGAAAGACTTGAGAACAAAATAGTACTAGTCGCCTGATTTGAACGGAGAACGGCGCCGTTGAGTTCAACGGGCCGTTGAAATTTTTATAAAATTGGGCTCAGTTCTATATCTGTATACTGATTATCAATCAATGCTTTACATTAGTTTACAAACTAACGATGCAGTTAGTTACTTTTGTTTTCGTAACAAAATTGTCTCTGTTCTGATGAAATGTAACTGACCAGTTGTTTGCAAATTTTTGTCGACTTTGCAAGAATCAACGCAGTACACTAAGTGATGCCAAAAGTTTTTAAAACGTAAACATATATTTTAGCCAAATCATAAAATATAATTAATCAAGTATAATTCATCTTATTGTTCATTGCCAACTGGTGAACGTTATTCTCTTGAAAACCTTTTGCATTTGAGAAAAGGCTCATTTGCCAACTTCTACTTGAGGATGGACGACCAGCCAGGTGCAGAAAAGCCTCGTATGGCTAGCTGTGGTTCCACTGACATTGCTCGCCGACCAAAATCTGGTACGTTACGGAAATCTGGCAATTCTGGCAAGTAAGCAGAAATGGCGACGGCACAGAGCAAAACAACAACGGCGAAGAGAAGGCTGAAATAAAAACTAACATGAACAAGCACGTTTTGCGAGTAGAGCTAAATTAATTTTGGATAGAATTCGTTGCGACATGCTTACAGTGCTGAGGATATTCTGCGAATATAAAACGCGGTACCAAAATATATTAAAGCGAACATTTATAACTAAACATAAAGACTCTCAGTTTTAGCTTAGCCGGCAATGTCAGCGCTAAAGGTTAAAAATATTGCCATATCAGAAAAAATCATATGGGACAATTTAACTTTATAAACACATGAGCTACAATCACAAATGATGAGTTATAATGTGCGTTTGCGGGTGCCGCAATAGCGATTTATTTCGGTTCAATTTGGGTTCCAAAATTACGTACATATTTTTATTAAAGGTAGGTAGTATGGTTAGGCCCTAATAGGTAACGATGCATATGCACGCTAGAAATCGCGTGCAAACCTCAGTTGTAGTGTCGGCAACCGCTGACGCCGTATCAAAAGTTATATTTTGCAAAAAAAGTTCATTGTTCGTCGGCGTACGACGAGCTTCATCCGTCGCAAAAAGTGACCAAGGCTGGCCGGAAAGTGACGAACAAAAATTTTTTAAAAAGTGCACCAAAACACATTTTCAATGTAAAAAAGTGAAAAACTGAAATTTTTTTGTTTGTCACTTTCTGGACACCGTTCGTCACTTTTCGCGAAGGATGAAGCTCGTCGTACGCCGACGAACAGGAAACTTTTTGCGCAGAGTACTGTATCGTAAAAAACTAATTTACGATGGCATTTTTGCAGTGACAAAAAAGTTTTAAACTCCCACGACCAAAAATTTTGTTATAATTTGAAAACGGAAATGTCTTTAAAATTTAGGGTCACTCACTAGTGCGACTGCTTCTCCAGTGGATGAAAGAGGGAGAAAGTTTTGAGAAAAAGAGTCGAGACTCAATACGTAGACTGCCGATTTAGATCGCCCATACGAACTTGTAATGTCGGCCCAACCCACATCACACAGATCACAATCACTACGGCATCTAAGGTGTGAATTTACTTGGCTCCAAACACGCTGATAATTACTCTACGAAACATTGTCGCAACAGGCTTTATTGCAACACTGTTCCATGAGATTATATACTTTCCTGTGACCGCACATGTAATCTATGCTCTGACACACGCTCGCACAACAGTCTTCTATAATTACGTAATGCACAATTAAGTACGTAATGCATATGAAGACGATTACAATATAGTATATACGCTGAGGCCGCCGCGTAAAAAGTGTTATTAGGCAGGACGCTGCCACTGCGGACTGTGAAACTTAAGACTGACTGTCTGTAAGGATCGACCATAGTGTGAAGGGGCAGGGACGTAATTTTTTCGACCATCTTCGATTTGCTTCAAATTTACATATATGGTAGCCATATATGAGTGTATAAAATGTGCAAAATTTTAGCTTTCTTCCATCTTTCTGAGGCCAGATATGATCTCCCAAAATGTGTGTGCTTAGTCATTTTTTCCAAGTTTTGATCAAACTTGCTTTTCCGTTTATATCTGGCCAGTACTACACAAACCAAATGTCATATTTTAGTAAAATATTTACTATACAATGCAAAATATTAGGGAACTTTCAAATTTACTTTACCTTGTTTACTTTTGGAGAAAATAAACTTTGACTGTGCCAATATTAACGTTTACGAATGAGCATTTTTCGAGTTTTTGATTAATAACTCGCAGAATACTTAGCAGTCAAAGTTTTGTTTATTATACAAATATAGACGCATATGTCGGTTAGTAGTGTGCAAAAAATCAGCCAAATCGAAGTAGGAGTATTGAGCGATTTTTAAGCTTGAAATGTCAAACTTATATTAGCATTCATTGCAACTATGCCTAGTATCACTTAACGCACTGTTACATATACCACACCCATTGATATGATATTCATTGTCAAAATAGCCCACATAATGTGCAATTATATCATGTTTATTAGATCCTGATTACAAAATTTTTGGATCCAATATAGCGCAGAAATTGAAATATTTTCAAAGTTCTAAAGCTACTTATTTCTTGCTTTTGCCTCGTAAATTTGACAATACTTAGCTGTCAAAGTTTTATTTATTATACAAAAATAGACATACATATTGGTTGTTTGTGTGTAAAAAATCTGTAAAATCGAAGTAGGGGTATTGAACTATTTTCAAGCTCGAATTGTGCTACTTAGATTAGCATATTATTGCAACCCTGCCTAGTATCATGTAATGCACCGTTGCATATACCACACCTGTATACCATGTAATGTATCAATATGATTCACTGTCAAAATAGTCCACATATTGTACAATTATATCATGTTTATTAGATCCTGATTACAAAATTTTTGGATCCAATATAGCGCAGAAATTGAATTGTTTTCAAAGTTCTAAAGCTACTTATTTCTTGCTTTTGCCTCGTAAATTTGACAATACTTACCAGTTAAAGTTTTATTTATTATACAAAAAGAGACATACAGATCGGTTATCCGCGTGTAGAAAATCAGCCAAATCGAAGTAGGGGTATTGAACTATTTTCAAGCTCGAATTGTGCTACTTAGATTAGCATATTATTGCAACCCTGCCTAGTATCATGTATGTAATGCACCGTTGCACATACCACACCTATCAATATGATTCATTGTCAAAATAGTCCATATAATGTACAATTATATCATGTTTACTAGATCCTGATTACAAAATTTTTGGATCCAATATAGCGCAGAAATTGAATTATTTTCAAAGTTCTAAAGCTACTTATTTCTTGCTTTTGCCTCGTAAATTTGACAATACTTAGCAGTCAAAGATTTATTTATTACACAAAAATAGAGATACATATGGGTATTTGTGTGAAAAAAATCCGCCAAATCGAAGTAGGGGTATTGAACTATTTTCAAGCTTGAAATGTGCTACCTAGATTTCCATTTATTGCAACTGTGCCTAGTATCATGTAATGCACTGTTACATATACCATACCTATTAATATGATATTCACAGTCAAAATAGTCCACATAATGTACAATTTTATCATGTTTACTAGATTCTGATTACAAAATTTTTGGATCCAATATAGCGCAGAATTTGAATTATTTTCAAAGTTCTAAAGCTACTTATTTCTTGCTTTTGCCTCGTAAATTTGACAATACTTACCAGTTAAAGTTTTATTTATTATACAAAAAGAGACATACAGATCGGTTATCTGCGTGTAGAAAATCAGCCAAATCGAAGTAGTGGTATTGAACTATTTTCAAGCTTGAAATGTGCTACTTAGATTAGCATATTATTGCAACCCTGCCTAGTATCATGTAATGCACCGTTACATATACCACACCCATTGATATGATATTCACTGTCAAAATAGTCCACATATTGTACAATTATATCATGTTTATTAGATTCTGATTATAAAATCTTCGGATCCAACCTTGGATCGATACATTCACGACCTTGCTTCAATGCCCATCCGACTCCGAGAGATATCTCATTGCTTATTTCGGCGTCAGTTTGAACATCATTGGCAAAGTCGGTTATCTCTGATAAGAATGGTTGTACTTGAATTGCTTCCAATGCGTTGGCGTATGTACGAACCGCGATGTCACGTAGTGTTATTCATTGTGCCACATATTTATGTTTTCCCTTCAGTAGATGCCGTTGCAAATTTGCAGAGCTGATTGTATGCAACCGGGTTCTGGATACTGGAATATTTTTTTTTCGGCAAAACTTTGTTACTTAGTCTGCTTCTTCTGTGACAATAGGATTATATGCATTTTTCACAATTTCATCTGAGACGAAAGCTTCGACTTCTACCACTTCCAGGGGCTGGGTTTCTTTATTGTTTGGATGTTTGAATCTAAAACCTTGCTGAAAAGTATATATATCCCTGTCTTCGTGGCAGACTCCAATTGTACAAACTTGGCGCTGTTGCCTTTCCCAAGCAAAAAATTTTGTTGGAATAACAATGCTCTTACCAAAACAAAAAAGCGCCACACCGTCAGCTTTGGCTCGCCCCAAGGTGAACTCAGCTCAAAGTCGTAATAATTTGCATTTCCTGGAATATGAGCTTTGGTTTTATTTTACTTTTGCAATTCAATAGCTCCGCAAAATACAGATACAAACTTAATGCCACGATGAGAGGAAACAGCACAAATTCAGCGGCATTGGTGCACCGGTGATTTTCATGCACATACAGTCGAATATGCTGTTTCATGTAAGATGCCGCACAGTCGCCAGATATATATATCAGAGATTTTGGATAATCTGGCGACCGTGTGGCATCTTACGTGAAACAGCATATTTGAGCTGTATGTGCATGAAAATCACTAGTGCACCAATGCCGCGGAATTTGTGCTCGCAGTTTCCTCTCATCGTGGCATTAAATTCATATCGGTATTTCGCGGAACTATTGAATTGCAACAATAAAAAAAGCCAAAGCTCGTCTAATTTTTGTAACCGGCCAAAATTTTTGCTGGCCTGATCGTTGCCGGCCGGTTAAAAACACCAGCCGGCCGGCCAGATTCAACCGATTGACAAAATTAGGCCGGCATAACAATCCCGCAGGCTAAGTTATGCCAAAATGACACTCTGGATTTGGATCAAATGGGTTGGATCAAAAATCCGGCCGCCAAGCCGGCCGGCCGAACTTTCCGCCGGCCCGGCCGCCGGTCGGCCGGCGGCTTTCGCGGCCGGTCACAAACTCTAATTCCAGGAATTGCAAATTATTACGACTTTGAGCTGAGTTCATTTGGGGCGAGCCAAAGCTGACAGTGTGGTGCTCTTTGAATGAAAGAATGAAAACATAAATATGTGGCACAATGAATAACACTACGTGACATCGCGGTTCGTACATGCGCCAACGCATTGGAAGCAATTCAAGTACAACCATTCTTATCAGAGATAACCGACTTTGCCAATGATGTTCAAACTGACGCCGAAATAAGCAATGAGATATCTCTCGGAGTCGGATGGGCATTGAAGCAAGGTCGTGAATGTATCGATCCAAGGTTGGATCCGAAGATTTTATAATCAGAATCTAATAAACATGATATAATTGTACAATATGTGGACTATTTTGACAGTGAATATCATATCAATGGGTGTGGTATATGTAACGGTGCATTACATGATACTAGGCTGGGTTGCAATAAATGCTAATCTAAGTAGCACATTTCAAGCTTGAAAATAGTTCAATACCCCTACTTCGATTTGGCAGATTCTTTACACACAAACAACCAATATGTATGTCTATTTTTGTATAATAAATAAAACTTTGACAGCTAAGTATTGTCAAATTTACGAGGAAAAAAAAGAAATAAGTAGCTTTAGAACTTTAAAAAAATCAAATTCTGCGCTATATTAGATCCGAAAATTTTGTAATCAGAATCTAATAAACATGATATAATTGTACATTATGTGGACTATTTTGACAGTGAATATCATATTAATAGTTATGGTATATGTAACAGTGCATTACATCATACTAGGCACAGTTGCAATAAATGGAAATCTAGGTAGCACATTTCAAGCTTGAAAATAGTTCAATACCCCTACTTCGATTTGGCGGATTTTTTTCACACAAACAACCAATATGTATGTCTATTTTTGTATAATAAATAAAACTTTGACAGCTAAGTATTGTCAAATTTACGAGGCAAAAGCAAGAAATAAGTAGCTTTAGAACTTTGAAAATAATTCAATTTCTGCGCTATATTGGATCCAAAAATTTTGTAATCAGGATCTAATAAACATGATATAATTGTACATTATGTGGACTATTTTGACTGTGAATATCATATCAATGGGTGTGGTATATGTAACAGTGCATTAATTGATACTAGGCATAGTTGCAATGAATGCTAATCTAAGTTGGACGTTTCAAGCTTAAAAATCGCTCAATACCCCTACTTCGATTTGGCTGATTTTTTGTACACTACTAACCGACATATGTGTCTATATTTGTATAATAAATAAAACTTTGACTGCTAAGTATTCTGCGAGTTATTAATCAAAAACTTGAAAAATGCTCATTCGTAAACGTTAAAATTGGCACAGTCAAAATTTATTTTCTCAAAAAGTAAACAAGGTAGAGTAAATTTTGAAAGTTCCCTAATATTTTGTATTGTATAGTAAATATTTTACTAAAATATGACATTTGGTTTGTGTAGTACTGGCCAGATATAAACGGAAAAGCAAGTTTGATCAAAACTTGGAAAACATGACTAAGCACGCACATTTTGGGAGATCATATCTGGCCTCAGAAAGATGGGAGAAAGCTAAAATTTTGCACAGTTCATACACTCATATAGGGCTACCATATATGTAAATTTGAAGCAAATCGAAGATGGTCGAAAAAATAACGTCCCTGCCTGGGTCGATTCTTACAGACAATAAGTCTTAAGACCACGCATTTTAATTTGTTTAGTAGATATTTAAGGCGAATTTAAGGTGGTAGTTTCGAATTTGCAGTTTTTGTCGCGATTTGCTTGAACCAACAGCTAACGTAATAAAATTTGACACACGTATGAGGCACTCTTAGGCCAACCTATGAAATTTATAGGCTGTTTATATTCAGTTACTTTATAGTTATAACAAAAAAAGTGTTTTTTGCGTTTTTTAAGAATTTAAAATTACGCGATGTAAAATTTAAGCTATGTATTTCTTCAAAATTTGGCACAGAACTAGACCTATACGCATGCAGTGTTGTACTAAAGCTTATGTTACCAACTGCTGTATAGTCAGGGTTATGAGCTCTACAGTAATTACTACCATTTTTGACTAAAAACGCTGGAAATTACAAGAACTTGTACGTGAAAAGAAGTAATGTTATATATTCGTTCTACGTAGCTTCTGTACTGTAGTTTGAATGTATTAGCGGTAATATTGGAAGACAGTTGATTTTTACCCTAGCACTTTTAATCAATTTTATGGAAGTTTTCGATTCACCTTAGCACTAGATTCACCCAGCACTACGCAGACGCATCCTGGCTCTAACTAGATTCACCCTAGCACTATTTCTACTTTTAGTGTATTTATAAGGCATCTCGCTCATTCTTGAAAACTAAGGGTGAATTTCACAAAGGTGGTTTTACCATGGTTTCAGAAAATCTACGAAATTCGTAACGAATCAGGCAATATTTAGTAATAAAATTACGTGCAAATCATATAAAAACGTACGTAAAACTAGTGGTGGCAACCACTGGCGGTCCCAGACTTCGATTTCGGGGGGGGGGGCGGAGGTCTGTAGAAATTTTTTTGACTTTTTATAATAGCGTTTTTAGCTTTACGCTAATTTGTTATAGCCGCAGCCATATCAAGGGCATTGAATTGAGCCTGTTTGTAGTAAAAACCAGCGGTGTACTCAGAAAAAAATGGAAAAATTTTCAATTTTTAGGTTGAATTTGGTCAACTGGAGACGTATCAGAAATTTTTGTCCGACAGAAAAATAAAAAAAACATGATGGGAACGTCACATCAGACAGAAGACAGTGTATCACACAACTAAATGCAGCATCATATGCTCGTGTAGACATGCAAATGCAGCATAATGTACTTATGTATACATGTACATATGTATAAGCTTTGATGAAAGATAATAATTAGGAGTAGTAAGCCACAGAGTTGCGAAGGTCTGGGGGCGGCAGCCCCCAGAAATATGTTAGGGGAAATTTTTAATTTTTAGGCCAAATTTGGTCAATTGGGGACGCATCAGAAAAATTTTCCGGCCGGACCATAAAAACTAAAGTTGTGGACCCTTGTGTAAAATTTCAGTCGGAAGAAATTTCGGGGGGGGGGGCGGCCCCCCCGCCCCCCCCCTGGGACCGCCCGTGGTGGCAACCTAGTTGTTTTTTTCAAAATTAGGTAAAATTGATTTTTGAAAAACTAGGTACATAAACTAGGTAAAAGTACCTAGTTTTTACCGAGTTTTGTTAAAAAACATGGTAGTACTTTGCCAAATGGTAGTACTTTGCCAAAACTAGGTAGTACCTAGTTTTTTTTAAAATTGACGTTATCATTTATTAGCCGTTAGTATACAAGTTAGCAAATTTATTCTGTTCCATTAACTAGTAATAAAAACTTAAGAGTATAACTATAACCACTTTTCGACTTATTCTTCTCTTGGTGTGCTTCAGTTTGTCTAAAGGCAAGCAGACGTTTAGCCTACAAAGTTAAATAGGTAGACCTATAGTAAGTAAAGTAACAGTTCCTAATATTGTCCAATATAAGTATATAATATTGTTCTGTATGTCCTGACCTGAGAATTTTTTCCAAAAAATAAGTCTTTGTTAATCCCCTTAGTCCAGAAAAGAAAATTTACTGAACCTATTGTCATAATTTTGTTACCAATGAAATTTTTTTTTCGCCTTCATCTAAGTATAACAAACAATTTTTTAATTTTAAACTAATTTTTAACGATTCCAAATACAGAAACTCGTTCCAGAAGATTCCCCCGCATCTTAGGACAAGAGCATCATCATTGAAAAAACTTGAATTTTTTTTAAAAAAAATGAATTTTTCCAAGTGCCTTTCTTGACCCTTCTTGTACACCTACTCTACAGTTTAATCTCAACTGTTTTTACTGCGTGCAAAAACAATGCTGCCCTAATATTCCGGTTGATTTGTCGAATACTATTTGTCATTCTCGAAACTTTACAACAGGTGATAATAAGACCATAAAATCTGCACTTGAATGAGAGGTCAAAGGTCTTTTCACAAACATTTGATGAATAGAAAATATTGCAATAACAACTGTACGTGAGGTCTAGTCCAAATTTAGCGTAGATTCAAGATACAAACAAATTGGAATAGTATACTAAATATGTTAAATAATGTATTTTTAACTTAGTGCTAGGTAGCTACTATGGAGTGCTAGGCAGAGATGCACGGGGTAAATTGGCGAGGGGGGGTGCCCGACCCCTGGCGGAAGGGGGGGTGGTCCCTAGTTCTGGCCATTTTTCGGCGACAGCCGAAAATTTTTCAGAATTTTTCGATTTTCAACTCAATTTTGGGGTACTTTTTCCGCCGCAGGCGAAAATGTTTTGCAATTTTTCAACTTTTTACGCATTTTTGGAACACTTTCTTGGCCATCAGAGGGGAGTGGGGGGTTGAGGGGGGGGTGCCGGATGTCTGAGGCGGAAGGGGGGTGCCGGGGGGGGGGGGGTTGGATCCCCCCCTACCCCCCCTTATGTGCGTCTATGGTGCTAGGGTGAGTCGAAGCAGTGCTAGGATGCGACCTTGTGGTGCTAGGGTGAAACTGAGTGTAAACATAGTGCTAGCGTGTCACTAGTGCTAGGCTGAAACCCAATCGACAGTAGGTCACTTTAGACTATGGGAGGTTGATTTTTACCCTAGCACTTTTAATCCATTTCTTAAAAGTTTTCGTTTTACCCTAGCACTAGATTCACCCTAGTACTAATACGACTCACCCTACCACTAAGTAAATTTACCCTAGCACTACGCAGACGCATCCTAGCACCAACTAGATTCACCCTAGCATTAATTTGCCTTCCAGCGCATTTGTAGTCATCTCATTTTTAAAACTATTACGTATAAATTAACAGCTTCACCCTGAATTATTTATGCATAACGGGTGCTAATCTAGAAGTGCTTGACAGTCATTTGAAAGTGAGTAGTAAAAGTTTTTCAGGTTCTTCTGCAAATAACAAAAAAATTATTGGAATTTATACTGCTCATAAACTCTGATAAGTAATTTATAATTATGTAATAATACCATGCTTGTTTAGCAGTGTATTGTGATTGGGTACCGTTAAGGCCAGTGTCCAATTAAGGCAGAACTATTATTACAACAACAGAAACAGGAGCGTCCCGTTAAGGCAGGTGTACATTTACAGTAGAGCAGAAGTCTAATTATAGCAGTCTCATTAGGGCAGACTCCAAGGTTTACATACGCAACGTAGACGCCACGTCTAAATCAGGGCTTAAATAGACAATATAGAAGTGGGCCAGTACATAACATCAACCGCCAGTCAAGATTACTGTAGCTTGCGAATACTGTGATCTTAAATGATGATCTGAAATACCGAGACCACCCTATGGCAGGTCTCCGTTTGACTACCGAGACCGAGACCGCAACCAGCCTAGTCTCCTAGTCTCGGGTTTTTTACGAGACCGAGAGCGAGACTGCAAACCCTGCAATCAGGCTGAAACTTGGCATAGTAGTAGCCCAGATGTATGCTCAAATTTGAAACGAATCGGAGAACTTAAAATTTTCACGTTTTACGTTTTTCTTTGGTTTGAAAATAAACGTCTGTCACTCCGTTTTTACTTTAACAGTACCTAAAGTCCATAATAGACAGAGTGGCACCTTGGACACTGTACTCATTGTATTCAATTTGTCGGTTTTTACTTTGATTTTGATATCATACTACATAACTGACAAAACTGCGCCTTAAGTACCGCATGACGGGTCGAAAAATTGACCTCTGCCGAAACGAAACAATACCAGAAACGCCAATTAAAATGAGATTAACAAAACTTACGCTGGCCATAATGGGACTTCTGCCTTAACGAGGTGAATTTTATTGGAATCAAATAGAGACTGACCTTAATGGGACACAGCCTGTATTGTAAGCCTATATATGCAAATATTACATATTTTCATCAAGTTTGCATTTGCATTGGTCATACAATTTTAAATAAATTTGAAAATTCGTTACACAATACTGTCAATATCTATTATGAATGTGACAAAATCGCACTGTCAGTTTATTATGTAATTGGCTGAATTTTCAGATACGCTTTGTCACCTTAACAGGCGCTTGTCAACAAGGGGTAATAAAACAATAAAACCTGGTAGTCACTTAAATGTGGGGTCAAAAGTCTTTTCATGGTGACTTTTTGGACAAATGTTAACAAAGCAAATACATGTGTTTACGGTCGATTCTTTGTCTGTGAAATGCAAAAAACCGCTTGTAAATGGCTTCAAAAACAACCGAGTAACAGCTTATAAAAAAACTACATATACGAAACTACCACCTTAAATTTAGCAATACGCGCGTATGACTTGTGCATAGTTTTTATCTATTTTCTCTGTCCGCATCGCAATGCCGACAGGTTTTTTCGCTGCTTCTTGCAGCGTAAATTGTACGTATGTGATTTATGTGACATTTTTATAATAAAAGCGTATATTTCAAGGCTTTACCGTTGGTTAGCCTACACATACATGCTTACTACTAAAATGCGCTTTTTATTTATGTCTGTGTCATGTTAACAATGAACTAGACATAAAGCCAACCGGTAATATTTATCAACCCTTTACTTAACAGTTTGATTAATGTGTTAGTATTCCAATTAAAATCTGGTTTGTTATTATTACATACAAACCTACATTTCCATTAAGCATTTCCATTTTTTAAGACATAGACATTTTCAGGTACATACATAAAGATTTCATTAGTGAATAGGTTATATTAACTAGTAAGATTTCTGGGTAGTATCTGACTTAATACGTTGTTCAATTGTTTTTAAAGTTTGCAATTTTTCTGTTTTTACGTTTGATAGGCTAGAAAATTTCTTTGAATTTCTGCAAAATTTCTTCTTTTTCGAAAAGTGCTTTTATACTGCAGCCAACAGTTTTAAGGTTTGTAGTCTTAGGCATTCAAAAACCTTAAAACTATATGCTGACACAGCAAGTCTCTTAAAATAAAACTAGTTTTAAGAAACAGGCATTGCAGACGTGGTTTAAGAGTGCACAGATTCATTTATACCTATTTATCTGGTATCTCATTTGTAAAAACATTATTGCTATGTGCTTTAAAAATTAAAAAAACATGCAAATTGTTAATTAATACACACCAAGGAACAGGATGAGGTAGCTAAACTCGACAAAATCTAAGTAATTTGTATTGAACTAATGATAATATGATAACGAATTTGAATGAATGAAATTCGTGCCAAGGGAACGTTTTCTTCACTGTCAGACTCCAACGACACAGACTCGTTGTCCGACTCTTCCGATGACGAATTAGTCGTGTTAGCAGGTATTAACTCTTTTAATTCAGTTGGTTTTAACCGTGTTAGCAGGTTTTAACTTATTTAATTTAGCTGGTTTTAACCGAATTAGCAGGTTTTAACTCATTCAATTCAGTTGGTTTTAACCGAGGTAGCAGGTTTTACCTCATTTGATTCAGTTGGTTTTAACCGAGTTAGCAGGTTTTAACTTATTTAATTCAGTTGGTGTTAACCGAGTTAGCAGGTTTTAACTCATTTAATTTTTTATTTGTTTTATTCGAAATACTGTTGTTACATACGTCCTTTTGCCATGATGAGTGCAAACTAATTATTTTCTTGTGGCAGTTACGCCTTTTTGCCAAATCTAGAAAGCGCAAAATTGCAGTTAAGTCAAAATGACAATCGTAAATATATCGGAAATAACAAAGGATATCACTTAGGTCTTTTTGCCAAAACAAAATTTAGCTTGCATGGTAACATTTTTCAACAAAAAGTCAAAATTGAAATTTTGGTTGAGTTACGTCCTTTTGCCAAGTTGGGGACGATATGCCAAGTGAGTTTATCTCTTAACACTTTATTACTTTGTTTTCGAAGTCATACCATACGAATTTATTACTAACTTTTATGAATAAAAGTTATCATTTTATAGCGCTTCATTATCATAAGCCCTCGGATCAACTAGGGGGGGAAATAGTTTTATAACGTTAAAAATTAAATTTCATCATTTCATACATACTTATTCAATGATGACAACATGTCAACTACGTTATAGTTATTTGTTGCCGTCTCTTTAACAAAGTTTACTAAAGCTTATGCGCTCGCCTTTTGCAAAGTTATGACTCTTACATCGAAGCAGCTTGTATTTAGACGCTTGTTATCAATATTACCATGTTTAAGCTTAGCGTTATGATAGAGCCGTCATTCTTAAATTGGCTCAATTCACTCTACCATTACTTCGGTTTACCATCAAACCACCAGTGAACATGCGGTAAGAAATATTTTACGGTGTATCACATGTTCCTGAATAAACTTTCTTCGAAAGCGTCAAAATATCCCTGGTACCCAAAATTTGGATTAAAATGGTACCCAAAATTTAGATTCAAAAGTGGATTTTTTGTTTATTTCATTCACAACTGTATCTACATAAGGTCGTGGTCGAGACTACAAAGCGCTGGGTGAACACATCTTGGAAGTCTTTGTTAATAGAAATCGGGCACTTTTTGATCAATGGTACTAACCCCGTCGTGCATGAATTTTTCAAAATTGCTCAAAGTCCAGTCTGTGGCTGGGATTTGATCCGTCACCAGTCACCAGAGACTGGGCCTGCGTCACAAGGACAGCTTTGGACCTGCACTGTCACGTCTAACCACTCGGCCACCGGCTCGCTTTACTCGGATATCCAAGGCCTCGTGAAGCACATGAATATGTGAAACAACAGGCCGACAGGTTTCACTAGTGTGAGATAGTACACTTTGCCTCAGATGTAACCAGTATGCACGAACGGGCTAAAGATTGGCGTCCGAAAGTTATGGCCATAAGTTTCCAAAAAAGTTAGCATTAGCATAGACTTCTGGGTTCTGGTGTACCACGCCATTTCAAAACAAACGTTTGCATTTTATTCAAAAGGGTAGCTGCTGGGCAGTGTGAACTAGCCTCAAAGAGTTGAACTGGGCCAGATTTATTGAAGCAAAATGTTCGTCATCAGAAATGTTCGTCATCGAAAATGTTCGTCATCGACAATTTTGTATTGATCGAAACATTTTCGATGACGAACATTGCTGGTCAGCCTGCTAGCTCGAATGTGATCAACTCGAGCGTAAAATATTAATCCGAAATTTGTCAGACGGTAGCCGGTGAAATTCGAAAAAGTTATTACGCTTTATTCTGTATACAATATCTGTGTACAG
The DNA here is from genome assembly GCA_030248245.1 of Trissonchulus sp. WLG1_4. Classification (NCBI taxonomy): domain Eukaryota; kingdom Metazoa; phylum Nematoda; class Enoplea; order Enoplida; family Ironidae; genus Trissonchulus; species Trissonchulus sp. WLG1_4. The sequence goes on along the minus strand of JASANF010004301.1, from coordinate 3,038 downwards.
ACTGGTGGACATGATTAGTGTCACGTGGCCTAGGACTAGGCTTAAGGATATAATGTTACCAGCGATTTTTGCCAGATCACATCCCGTCACGATGTGCCTTAGCATGACTGAACTTAGGGCCTATTCCTTTACCGGATTAAAAAGTTACTTTTAATAGGACTAAAAGGTTCAAAAATTAAGCTTAAAAATGTCACTCCAAAACCTCCGGATTATAAACGGACTTAACTTCTAGCGCGCTGCTTTTTAATCGGACTAAACGGACTTAACTATGCACGCTAGTGTTAAGCGTGCATGTTGAGTTCGTTTAGTCAAGTGGTAGTTTTGGAATGGGGTCAGACTAAAATTAAGCCGCTGACTTATTTTAACTCGTTTAGTCTGTTTAACCCAATTTTTCGTTTCTAAACCTCGGACTAAAATAAGTCCAGTCCATTTAATCTGGTAAAGGAATAGGCCCTAAAACAGCTTTTATGCATTCCACCGTACTTGTCCTGGCTTTTCAGTGTCCTGATTACCGTTGTGCTGTTGGTGTGTGTGACTGCCATGATGGCCGACGACAAGGCTGATAAAAGTCGACGTGGCCACCCCTGGGATTGGCATGAACTTGGACGCCGCACCACCAACTCTGATTTAACCCGCGGTGCTCGTCAATATTTAGGATACTACTTTACATTTGGACGCCGCGCCGTGCCTGCAGTTTCAGAGAGAGCCCTAGCGATTTGATCCAGTCCACACCTAGACGAACTGCTCCGCGAATACATGGGAAACTTTTAGGGAAAGCTACCATATTTGCCATGTATACGAAAACTTTTAAAATTCATGTCACATTTATTTCAACCATATTTCAAGTGACAATTAAAGGAGAATATTCTATTTGCTTGGCTGGTTAACGCTTACCTACAGTACCGCTCAGAATCACTAACCCCTGATTTCGGAGTCACGACTCCATTGACGTAACGAACGTCAAAAGTTTTTGCCATTAATCAATAGTATCGGTTTCAGTGGAATCAGTCTGACTCCGGAATCAGGGAGTAAGTTTGATTTCAACTGACTCCGCATTTGCTTGGACATTTAGCTAACGTAAACGTATGTCGTGAAAATGTGGTAGTGTTTCAAAAATCAAACTGCCAAAAACGTTTGATAAATAATCAGTTATGGCTTAGGGGGGGCTGATGTCAAAAACGTAATCAGTACATAACAAAATAATTGCTTATTTACTGAACCTGCCATTTCGTTGGACTACAAACATTGAAATATTGAATCACTTTTGAAAAACATTTATACATACTTATACTCAAGGGCGGACGGTGGGGGGGTATAGGGCATATATACCCCCTTTTGAATGGAGCAAAAGAAAAATTTTTGGAGCCGCATACCAAAAATGGCCGTAAATTGATGAAAGTTGGCATCAAAATAAAAAATTTCCTCGATATTTTTTCTGGGGGCTGTCGCCCCCAGACCCCTGCCACTCTGTGGCTTACTATTCCTTCTTATTATCTTTTGTCATCAAAGCCTATGCATGCATGCGCGAGTACATTATACTGCATTTACCTATGTACTTGTCTATTGTCTAATACACTGTCTGATGTGACGTTCCCATCTTTTGTTTTAATTTTCCTGTCGGAAAAAATTCTGATACGTCTCTAGTTAACCAAATTCGGTCTAAAATTTACAAAAATCTCCAATTTTGGCTGCCGCCCCCCAGACCCCTGCAACTTTGGATTTAATGATGTTGCATTTCTTAGGCGTTTTGTAAATGTTAAATGTTAAACAATGTTAAATGAAAAGTGCACTTCAACCCATTACGAAAAATCGAAGTTAATCCCCCCCCCCCCCCCGCCACCGAAATTTTTTCTATGTACACCTGGGTTTTTTCCGCTGGCAAAATTTGGCATTTTTGCGAAAAGCTTGAATTATTTGTGCTTCGATTCCCGGCTCCTCCATTTCTTTCATTCTTTCTAAATTGGGGCATCTTCTTTGTTTCAACACAGCCGTAAAGAAATTCCAGAAGATCCGGCCAATGACCAAGTTAAGCCTGAAAATGCTAACATTTTGAAATGTTTCTTTCTTAATTATGTCACCTCCGAGTCTCCGACAGTCAAACCCCTATTATACTGTCTATCAGTGTTACATGCAGTCGGTGTGATGATACATGAAAGGCAATGTGCCCCATTTACAGTCACTAGAAACATCAAATCACGTGCAAGTTGCACGAGTCTGGGCCTAGGGGATCAAAAAAAGCCGGAGAAATTTCCAATGTTTAGGCCAAATTTGGTCAATTGGGGACTATCTGGAAATGTTTTCCGACTAATCCACAAAAAACAGCGCATAGACCTTACAAGTTCACCTCCACTGCGTCATAATTTTGTCGCAATAATCACTCTTTTTTCGCAATTGCGAACGTTTTTGCGCAAAAAAAACCCCAGAATTCTACACCCCGGTCTCGCGAAACTATCAGCAGCAGTGCAGCGGAGTAACGCAGCTTAAGAATGTAGTAAAAAAGTCAAATAAGATAAAAAACTTTACGCCTATCTCCCACTTTTTTTGAGGCCATGGTCCGCCCCTGCTTATACTTGTTGTTTGAACCCTTCTTTTCGAATCAACAGGCAAAAAACAAAGCGTGACGACTACTTTCTGAAAAATGTGACGCTCGAACTATAAGTACCCGTATATACTACATATGCTACAGTAAGTGCTGATGCGCGTGCCTTTGAAGATTAGGACTACGTCACCCTCTGAGTTAGCTGATGTTTTAAGTTAGGTTTTTACTTGTCTTCCTCTGTCATAAATATGTCTGTTATGTTTTCCAATAAATCTCGCTATTTTGTACCGATAAATGTTGAACTTTTATTAGTCGTTTTGTGTTATTTTTGGGCTTCAGTGCCCGTGGATGGTGTTGATTCTGAGCGAGTAGGGCGATTTGCCCCGGTCGGCAATCGTTATTCTGCATACCACTTGGGGCTAGGACGCACGGTCTATTTCGCCCTAGAGCCCTCGCCTTTTGGCCTAAATTCAAAAGCCCCGTGGTTTGCAGCATAACA